>JACXGJ010000219.1:0-154492 GCA_016801105.1 Esox niger | reverse complement strand
ACCCTGGAAAATAAACTGTTCCCTAACCCGGGTTTATCTACCTCATCTTCCTACTTCCAGAACACTCACTCTCTCAATATATATTCATGTACACCCACACACACAAACAATAGATCAAATATACAAAGTACCATACCATTCCCCCCCCCCCCCCACACACACACACACACACACACACACACACACACACACACCGTCCGCATCTTCAATTTAACATCAACCCAGTCACCTCAGATATATGTTGATGACAAATAATGACAGGAAACGGAATGCGACACAAAGCCCGGAACATGGCTGCCGTAGGGGCCACTATCACGTTTGCATAATAGCCACACTGTCCCACCCCAGGTATCTGTTCACCTTGAGGAGGCCAGGCACCACACACAATGTCAACACAGCCACTCTGCAGAGGCCTGCTGGGCCTGAAGGGGGGAGGTCACCAAAAAAAAATACATTCACTGACCTTCTGCAAAATTGGACATATGCAGTAGACAGGGAATATGAGGTTATTGAGCCGATCCATGCTGTGCCTCCTTGCCCAGGGAAAATGATCGGCTCCATAGTCCGCTGCCTTTACCAGTTGATCAAGGGCAAGTGTGTGTCTGGAAAGCTGTGTGGAGATAGAGACCAAGCAGGAGACTTTGTCCGCATTCCCGACTCACTCCCATAGAGTTACAGTGAGTAGCACATTACATGTCACTCATGAAACAGCTGTACACCTATTCAGTTTTTTAATTACCAATAGGAAGGGACTTTCATTAAATGCTATGTATAGCGTAGCATTTCAACAGATAGAGTACATATGTTAAATGAGCACAGCTGTTGGGCCTCAATGATTCTTGGCACTGTACTTTTCAGTTGTTGATTCTTCCCTGTGAAAAGCGGAATAGTAGTGATTTAGTCAAATTGCAGGCATATCTTTCCACAACACAGTAGGACATAGTTAGTCAAAATGGGCCACGGATAGAGATAAAACACTCCTCTTTTTGTAAGGTGCTGTATCTTTGGGACTGCACAATGAAGTAAGTAATTTCTGCCAACTGTTTTCATTACCTCCCAGTAGCAGATACATAATCCCTAAGGTATTTGAAAATGCTATCACAAATCCAGTGGGAAATGTCATTACGTTATTATAATATGTGATCCAGGACTTCTTTATAGTTATTGTATGTATGTATTTTGCACATGAATTGGAATGCCTGAAGTGGAACACTGTGTACAATTACATTGAAATTCAAATAGAGTAGTCGTGAAGAGGAATCTCAGAAAATCCATTTGCACTACAAACCACAAACAACTTAAACTACGAACACTTGGAATTATACCTCTATCCCAAATCACAAACTAAATTGTAAACACTAGAAAATCTTTCCATTTACTCTTGAAGTTTGCAATACTTAAGACATTCCCCCTGACTTTGGACAGTTTCCCTATAGCAGCATCATTCTTCATAAGATATTTACAGGATGGTGTTGTACTGAGAAAGTTTCCTGAGTGTATGTTTGCGCTAGTTTTTGGCCGTCAATCAAAGCAGCAGATTGCTCTACTTGCAGTACACTGTCTTCAATGTCAACAGGATAGTTAAGTGTCTGCCTCTTTAAGAACAATATACTCACAACAGAGGTACTTGAATGGCAGCATCATCTCTACAGTAAGTGGCTGGACTGAAAACTCCCTCAACGAGTGGATTGGGTGCATCGATGTCCTGGTAGTTCCTATATGGCTTAGGTCAACTGGCACCACATAGCACTAAAATATCCTTCAGTGAAAGTGAAAGCAAGGTCATTCCTGTGTTGAAAATAAAAGGCATCCCGTGCCTCACTGAAATCTCAATATTTCCACCATCTTTGAATTTCATTCAGGCACTATCTGTTTTTGGAAATCTACACTTCTGCTCACTGAGAGTGTGTGGTTCAGACGAGGCAAGTGACTATAATCTACAATACCAAGTGAACTTTCACATGACTATAAATGCTTCTGTAGAAACGGAATGACAGCATTCAGTCAGGCGTCACGCTCAGATACGCACTGATCTGCACTTCTCCTTCACCCTCCTGACTTAGCTGCCGAGGAGGATCAATCGGCGATGGCAGCTTTTATCTGGGAAGTCCTGCAGAAATATCTTCTTCTCGGTGGTACTGAAGCAGCTCTACTACTGGGTGGGAGCTGCAACCCGGCACCACAACCATTGGCTAAATAAGTGCAAGAGAGGAGAAAAGAAAAACACATAATACCTGAAGGCCCTTTCACCATCACCGACTTCATCAAAATGCCACATTGTTCAAACTCCCCAGAACCATTTTGCACTCCAACCAAACTGTGATGCTCCAGATTGCAGCATCAGATCTCCGATATTCTGTTACTAAATACCATCCAGTACCCCGGTAGTGTTTTGTGAACATACTCTCTAAATAATTTCCAACACCAGGCTCATAAAATACAGTCTGTAAAATATTTTGTCATTATACAACATAGGGATGCTTCCATTTAGACTTATAATAAAGGACACCAGAGAAATTGTCCACATGCACTTTTCCGTGACTCAAGTGTCCATGATTCTCAAAGCAGATTGTCCCTTTCCACACACCTCTGTAGATCTCAGATTCCCCTCCTGCAGGGGAGCAGAAGATTATTACAATATTCGGATTACCGTGCAGGGGAAATTAATTGGACTAATTAACATACAACTAAATGATGATACCGTTAACACATTTCATTAACTCAAACTGTCATTCTATATTCGTGGTGCACTTGGCATTGCATGACAATGAATTGAATTCATTAAATTATGCAAATGCGAAGTACCACAAAATGGACGTGTCCTTCTAACGTTACAGACCACATTTCTGAACTCCTATTTTCAGCGAATTAACTCGGACTCAAAACCATGCGCGTTTGACAGGGATTGATCAAATATAGGCGTTAATAATGTAAGGTTTGACATATGCTTCCACGTAGCATTTACACAGCTGTGGCCGGGAGCTATGCCCAAGCACTGCCATCACCACGGGAGAAAAGGCTTGATTGTAACTGAATGTTGGAGGTTTCCCACACAAACCAGAAGTTACTCATTGGAAAACGTTTTAAGCGCTGTAAGGATGTTATTTTGCCCATTTAATTGTTTGCATTGTTTTAAAATAAAAAGTACATACATTTGCATAATCAAAACACGAGATAGAACTTAGGTGAAGAAATCTATATATGTTCTTTTAACAGGAATTCATATACTAACAAAAGTAAATGAATGGACGTATTTGACCTCATGTTGACACAGTACCTAGAAGGGCGAACTGATAGAGGACTAGGGAAGGGTCCAAAGGTCAGTATGTCTCCCCCCTTGCTCCTTTGGCTGCAGTGACATCTACTGGACTGGACTGTCAGAGGAGCCAAATCTAAACATCTAATGGCAATGTGTTAAGAAATCTTGGCAAAACACCAATAACATTCTCATATGTCTGATCACAAATACTGATTACGTTGCTTCAAAATGCTACTTACAAACCGTGATGTACAGTAGTGGTAACGCCACAGCTGGAATCCATTCTTGACCAATTCAGATTGCATGGCTACAATCTACTTCAGAATCATCCTCATATAAGGATATTATACAATAATAACAAGACAGGTTACTAATAACAAATGTTTAGTTATTTTAGTATGAAATAACAAGCTGCCCTCAAAAAGTGGACATTGTACATTTGTTTTGCCATTTTTTTAAAACAAAACAATAAACTCAGCAAAATGAATATTGTTACAACATTTTTATATGGAAATGAGGACTCCTAACATGACAGCCTTCCCAGGTCAAACAGATTGATATTCTTTATGCTTATGTGAATCTGAGGCCAAAGTGTGTTTTGTAAATTACCACAAACTATATAATAACTTATAATTCCAATGCACTAAACCCTCATGTTCTTACTGAATTCAACTTGAGCCTTTGTACTGTGGTCATTTACATAACACTATAGTTTTTCTCACCGATTAACATTATGCATTTGTTAGTTGGCCTTATGAAGACAACTTTCCAGAAGCATTCACTAGAAGAAACTATTCCAGCAGCAGGTAGAATTCACCCCATTCACTTTCTTCAAACCCACATTTCATAATCTGAGTAAAAACACAGATACATTACTACAGGAAATGGTGTCAAAACACACTCCAACTAAAAGAAATATGACAAAGACATACATTTACTGACACGAGATAAGAGAGTATAGTCAACACAGTTTCATAGGCAGGATACAAAATGTTTTATACAAAAGGATCATTATCAAACTGCAAGTGAAGAGAACAGCGCGATTAACAGAGTACTGTGTTCAGCAATACAGTGACACCATTTCACTTGTATTAATGGGACTGATTGAGCAGAATGCATCTATTTACCTAACAATTCCATAAAGGTATGGTGGGTGTCTTCTGAAGACCCTGACACGCACCGCTTACTGAGCTTAGGTAACATGGTGACAGCATAATTCACCTCAGCTTTTGGTCCATCAAATAACATCTACACAACATCCCACAGTGGCCCGAGGAGATACAGGGAGGACTGCTCTACTGTGCAATCTGACAGAACTGCTTGACCAATTCACCCTGAGATTACAGTCACATTTGGCAATTCAATCCCGTAGCATGGCTTTTTTTATTATTTATAAAAATCACTGCTCTTAAATTGGGAATCATTTACAAATTATGCTTTATAAAACAAACATTTGAATATTATATTATACACAATTAAAAAGCAATTTAAAGAGATTGCAGTTTGAGATACCACAAAACCAGGTTACTATGCAAAGCTTACTATAAATAACTGTTCACTCAAAATACTTGATTTGCCAGAAATTCATATTACAACATCAGATCAAATGTAGTTCAGAAGGAGTCATTATACAAAGTGTTAAATACACGATTGTTTTCCATTTGCCCCTGCAGTATAATTCAGGACACAACAGAGCAGGAGGGGTACAGCTTGCTAAAAAGTTTTAAGCAAGCACACGTGATGGAAACATGAAAAGGAAGACAGCACACAAAAATAAAACAAAAATTGATTACATTAAAACATTTACATGAAGACACATTTGGACAAAAGCAACAACTTATTTTCCCGATAAAAACCGGTATCACACCTGATGTTAACTAACGCTTGCTTAAAGGAGTCTGACACAGAGTCCTAACAATGGCCATCATCACAACACAACTTAACCAGGGATTTTAGACAGGCAATATCTGATCTCTGCATTTCTGTACCATTCTTTTAAGATGTTTAACTCAAACATGAAAACAGCTGACAGTATTTTAACCACATGCCATTCCACTTTTTTTAACTACACAATATGATACAAAATAAGGCATTCAGTGTGTATGTATTGGAACCACAGTTATGCTATTGTCACCCCCACCCCAGTAAAGACTACAAACGGACTTGGAGGATTCTTCTTCAAATATATATAATATATATATATTCATGTATGTATATACGTATATAAAAAACAAGCAGAGAAAATAAGTGATGCAGAAGTTCATGGAGAGTTAATGAGTGTCACTGTGACTCAGCCATCTCCAGGACTTCTCCGGCTGCCACGGTGACCAGCTGCAGCGGGATCTCGGCATTGGCCAGGATGTCCTGGGCATTACTGGAACCCTGCTGGATGTTGGTGAGGATGAGTGTGGTGCTCCCGGCTGTGATGATGCTATCTGACGAGCCTGTGGACTCCATGGAGGCCACCACGCCGCTGCTCACAGAGTTTATGCCTCCTTTCTTGTTCTGGTGAGTTTTAATGTGTTTCGCCAGGTGGTCGCTCCGCATAAAGCGCTTGGAACATTCCGGACAGACAAACTTCTTCTCCCCTGCAACAGAGAGAGAATGATCGGTTACTTACAGTGGACAAACATTTGTGACTGCCAAATTATACAAAAGCTCCAAGAAGGAAACTTGTTTATCCTGTTATGCAATAGACATAAAAACTGTTGCAAGTAATCACAATACCAGAAATCTGAATTGGATATGGATACCAGGTTTAGTATCATGATATTCAACAACCAAACAATACTTCACACCAAAATTATACCATTGTGGAAATTATTTAGATTTCCCCTTCATTTCCAGTCTTTGCTATGAAAATATTTTTTTATTGAAGCTCACAACCCCGCTTAAATGACAAGGCATTACTGTTTTTGAGGCCTGGAAAATTGCTAAGAATATACATTTTGAGTCAACTGGATCCTCTTAAAAATTACATTGTATTTAACTAGGTCTGCATCTATTGATTAGTTTGATGATTATTGTATGCAATGTGTGATTATTTAAATAAATCAACACAAAAAATCCACATTGCTCAGTCTGTGGTCTTGCTTTTACCCTGAACAAAAATATAAGCAACATAATGTATTGGTTCTGTTTCATAAGCTAAAATAAAAGATTGTAGACATTTTCAATCTGTGGATTGCATATATTGCTAGTCATATGCAATCCACAGATTAGAGCTGAATGAATTCCTGTCAATTGAATGATTTCCTTTTATGAACTGTATTTCTTAGAAATTGTCGCATGTTGTATTTATATTTTTTAAGGAGAAAAGTAGAGAGAAATAAAAGAAGGAGGAAATCTATTTTTCAGTTTGTCACAAGCCTATGCAGTGATGTCTACTATGGCACAGCAGACAGTTCCCTGGAACAGTTTAAATGTCCATTCAGCTATTCTAATCAGAGCATCACACATCAGTTGCATTCATTCCTTTACAGAACCAGCCTGAAAGCAATGTTTTCGTTCTCAATAATTTAGTACTCCACATAACTAAAATCACTTGGTCTATTGAAATTACATTTCATTTCATGAAAACGAAGTAATATATAACTAACCATATAACACGAGGCAACTACATAGAAAACAAAGTAATATATAACTAACCATAAAAGACCCTCGTTAGTTTGGAGCTACTACATAGTCCTGTTTCTCCAAACAAATACCAGTAAAGTAACAGCAGCAATTAGAGAAATCTAGTCATAACTTGTTTGAATGGACCAGGTACAAACAAAACCGTCAACAAAAGCGATCTCATTCATTAGGGGTATTGAGACGTTTTCTTGGGGAGAACATCGTTCTAGCTGAATACATCAGCTAGTATGTTCTCAAGCTCTTTCTCTTTGAGATATTTCTGCAATTTGGATCGTTCCTTCTGCGTTTGGGTTGCACTGTGTAGGCCGACAAACCCAACCATGCTTGGAAGATGGAGTCACGAGAGACATACAATGTTTTTAGTATTCTAACCTTACCCCTGACCTTTAACCTAACATTAACCACACGGGAGCATTACCAAACCTGAACCTTTAACCAGTGTTTGTAGCGCCGCACAATTCTCTGCACACACTTGAATTTTGCCCACCACACAGCCAATTAATATTTGACAGTCCATGTCATGGAGAGAGTACAGCATACTGTGGGCACGCGAAATGTGTCTTCAGCGTATGCACTGCATCAACATTCTTCCTGGTATATATTGCCAGATGAGGGAATGGGGTTGACTACATGTTCCCAGTAGGGTGGGTAAGAATGCTGTGCTCACACAGAGCAGTCAAGCATATTTCCACTAAGGGGCAACACACCGTACATAAATGACTCGTAAAATTGATGGAAGTCAACAAATCGTAGAATCTAGACAAAATAAAGAGAGGGAAAAAAATGCTCTCCGTCTACAAGAATCATTAGCATTGCAAACAGCCGAACAAATAAAAGGACGAATGCTATTGTGATGAGAGACGTCTGTTTGACGACAGACGGCGCTTTGTGGACGCAACCTACAAGGGAGGAGAGACTCCAACTGTAACGCCATTGTAGAGGTGAGCGCGGACGCACCTGTGTGTGTTCGCCTGTGTCTCTGCAGCTCGTCGCTACGCGTGAACCTCTTCCCGCAGTACATCCAGCTGCAGACGAAGGGCCGCTCTCCAGAGTGCCAGCGCAGGTGGGCTCGCAGGTGGGACGTCTTCCCGTACACCTTGCCACAGCCCAGAATGTGACAGATATGCTGCTTCTTTTTCCCCATGTTAGATCCTCTGGAAGAACACACACTCTCATTAGACACACTCCCAACAGCCTGAACCTGGTGTCCGTTTCTGGCCTTTGAGCACCAATGCGGATAACCGGTCAACACTGGAGACATGCGATTATTGACGGGCAGAAGCACAAAGACGAAGGCCTCCTGTCTCCAGCAGGACTGCGTTGGTAATGCCAATGAGGTGGGTAATAGAGTAAATACAAAATGCGGGAAATCATTTATTTTCCCTTTATAATAAGAACGATAGCATCCAGCAAACTACAATGTGTTGAGCACTTCCGTAATGGCTAGAAGCCGTTGACAGGAGCAGCGGGAGCTCACTCACCTCCCCCCAGCCTCCTTGCAGTTGGGGCAGGTGCAGGCCACCCTGCGTAGCCTCTTACCACCCTCGCCCAGCTGGTCCTCCTCGTCCCCCAGGTTGTCCCGCAGGTGAGACAGGTCACTGGGGTTGAGAGTGGAGTCACTGCCAAGCTGCCAGTCTTCTGAGTCCGGCTCCTCCTTGATCTGGATGTCTGGGGAGAGACGGTCATCGATCCACACGTCAGCACCAACCCGGGCTTTCACAATGACAAATTACCGGCAGGAGCCGCAAAGTCACAAGTGCCTCTTCTATTGAACACTATTAACAAGATGTTCTGACAGGTTGGTTTTTTTAAATCCCACTAAGAAGATGAATGTGTGAACAGAATAAAAAAATAAAAAAACTTAAAATAGTACATATTTTTAAAATGATTAACAATATCGTCCAGATCTATTCTGCTAAACAATATGCTCAGGAAACCTATTTTTGCTATTACTCTTCAGTTTCCATCATGAACAAATAACGTGCAAACTGTAGCAAAGTTGATCTTGGAAAATTTGAAAATGCCACTGGTTTACACAGTCCCATGGAAAGCCAAGCCAATTGGCCATATGGTGGCATTACAAGAAGTGATATGATCAAACATTTTTAAAAGCTCACGCCCTTCACCCAGTCTCACCAACAGTTGTGACATTGGGTACATTAGTCCGCCTCCACACCAGAAACAAATTTGCAACTAGGTCCTTAAACCCAGGAATCCCTACTCCCCTGGCACAATATGACTGATCTGCATTTAACTTGGCATGTAGCATTCATGGATGGGATTCTAACAATGCCATATTTTCCAGACTACTAAATCTAAAAACCTGGCAACATGTATACAAGTCTAGCTAAACAGTTTGTGAGTCGTACAGAAGATTTTTTAAAACTGTGAAAACCACAATGAAAACCTATCGTGTTATATTGTCATCATTTATATCTGATGTTTTGGAAAGCGGGCAAAGGAGTAGAGAAGCTAATTATGGGGAAAACGTCTAATTTGCCTAGATTGATTCTCTAACAATAATTTTAACCACTAGATAAAATGTATGCCTGATGGCTTAAAAGCCTAAAGACCGGTGACCCAATACACAAACAAACCTGGCCCCTCAGGATTAACTTTCAATCAGACCCACATGGTGTCCTACATACAACCAACCCTATTATGAGTGCTGATGATTATGGAGTAAGAAGCGTACCTCCGGGGCTGTCGTTGTCCTCCACCTGCTGAAACTGAATACCCGCTTGGGCTAAAGAGTTGACGGTCACCGTCTGCAAGTTAGGGATCTGCTGCGCTGTTCCTTGGCCCAGAGACAGGGTTTGCACAGGGGCCAGTGTGATCTGCTGGGCTGGGTTGGTGGGTAGCTGGAGGTTCTGCAGGTTCTGCACCCCTTGCACCTGAAAGGTCTGCCACTGGATCTGGCCTGAGGCAGTGACCGTCTGGGCCTGGATTATGAAAGTTCCTGGGTTGATGAGCTGAACGTTCTGGCCCCCAGCTGCCTGTACCACCTGACCATCGCTGCTCTGAACGGGCACCTGCTGCAGCTGAATGATAGACTGGCCCGAGGACACCTGGATGTTCTGGAGCTGGTTGTGCTGAACGTAGCCTCCCTGGAGACCGGTGGGGTCTGTCTGCTCGTCGGTTTGCGATATAACACCCGTCCCATCCGCGGTCGCAGGCAGCTGGGCGGAGGACGTTGGCACATACATGTCCACGTTAGTGTTTGTGTCATTTACAGAGAGAGTTTGCGACAGCTGGTCTCCTGTCTTCTCCAAACTCTCAGAGTTGTCCATCGGCTGACTGGTCATAATCAGTTGGCCATCAGACGTAACCCCGGTCGCAATAGTCTGAGCACCAGAGAGCCCCAAGGAGTCCAGGTCCACACTGTTAATGGGAACAAAGGTGATGTTCCCCGGCAGCTCCATAGGCACATCAGTGACAACCTGAGCGTGGTTGTTGAAGGTGGAGTTGCCAATGCCAACCCCTTGCAGGTGCTGGACATGACCAGTCTGTGGTATGAGGTTCTGGTTGTTAGTCAGGATGTCTCCAGCTGACGCACCCGTCACACTTATAGTTTGAGTCCCGTCAGGCAAGATTTGAATCTGCCCTGTGGCATCTTGGCTCAGAGTGGCCCCCTCCACGCTGGAGGTGGAGAAGCTTATTTGCTGTCCATCAGCTGTCTGGATGTACTGAATGCTAGGCACTGCGTTGGTGGAAGTGTCGCTTCCCGATGTCACAAAGATGGGCTGGCTGTGAAGGGTCTGTAGAGGAAGAACATACTGTCCGTTTGATGTCACTAGGCCTTGACTCTGGATGTGCACCATGCCGGGCTCCTGCTTCACTGTTGTTGTCGGGGTCAAAACCTCCCATCTATCTGGGTTCCCTGGTAACTGGATGGATGTGAGGTCTGTTGTCTGCAAAAGAACAAATACTGTTTACTGTTTCATTAAAACAATGCACTCGAGCAGATACTTAGCGTAGTTTTAACTTACGTCACAGAGACATAAGCAGGATGTGTTATTCAATTAGATTTTAACTATATTTCCACATTATTGCCTAGCAATTCATAAAGAATACAGGATAAAGAGATTGTTCACTAGTTTTACTAGCATATTTGAAGACTGGTTCAGAGATTGATCATAATGAAATTTTTGTCTAGGAATTTCACTCACACTGAAACCTAACTTAATTAAAAGTGAACCAGATACATTTTGCTGGAATACACTAAGGTTGTAACAGTACCCCCAACCCACAGTATGGTATGTATTGCGGTCTGAGGGTCAATGTTTGGTACGTTTCCACAACAGTGCAAACATTTTGTCAACAGTTACTGACATTTAATTTTTGTTTGTGTCAAAAGACATGAAGGTTTCACTTGAATAGACTCATTACTTTCAAGTGATTAAAAGAAGTTGTGCAAATAGAACGAATTGCTCACAATCTACAAAATCGCATGTTTGAGATGTTAGCTCGCTGCTGTGTTATCTACTCTTGTCAAAAAGTAGTTACACACAGTTACAGTTGTATTAACAACACAGCCAATCACTGTTTTAGTTTACTGGAATGCCAAAGTGCTGATAACTGGAAATTTAAATGAAGTTGGAGGATTCTATAATGTTGGTTTATCAACAGCCAACCACCACTTGCCTTTGCAGCTGTTTCATCTCGAGTTCAGCTCACAAAATTGAAGTTGGAGAAGCTCCAACAAGTATCAGAAGTTTGATTACAACATACGCAAAACCACACGTTTAAACGGAAATGCCAAATGTGTTGTTTTTTCAGCTCAGTTGTAATGGCACGTGATGCGGAGCAACAAAGGAGCTGATTGGCTGACAGTGCAAATCCAAAATGTCTGTTGTGACTACAGCTAGCATGCAAACATAATACTGGAGTTTACTTAGAAGCAAGCTGTCGTTAAATCTTCTCAGTGTAGCAGTTGGGATAATAGGGCAATTCTGACTGCAACAGCATTTCTAATCCCTGGATGGAGGTAGCCTATGTTTCCTCAGCCAATTACCACACTCTGCTCTGGCTAACCACATTTGGGCTTGGCTATGTTCCGACTTGAAAAAGAGAAATGACTGAGTGGGACACACAGGCCAGCCTGAGTGCTTTTGGGAATGACTTATTCACACTGTTTCAATACCCAGGGATGGGTGGTAATGTGCTACTTACTAAGTACATTTTTAGAGGAACTAGTACTTTTCTAGTTTCTCTATGGGGGCTTCACTGCACTTACATTGTATCAAAACACGTAGTTACACAGATGTATATATTATTATATTTCATTTTGAAATGTTGACACCGGCCAATTTCTGCCAGTTCAGGCACAACGAACTGTCCTGCCACAGCACTGTGAACCACAGCACACTGAGGCATATGAATGGGGATGTAGTTATGTAAGCTATCACAGGAATTGGATGCGTGTTTTACAGAAATGTTCTTTCAAATTTTTGTCAAGCAGTAAAGATTCTCTACTGGGTTTCAAAAAAAACTGCAGTTTCTTGTAGGCTGCAATGATGTCAAGACATTGGTTTGCAGTTACTCCCATCACAATTGCCAAATGTTGGTTTTGACAGCATGTACTTAAGATAATTCAACAAACATCCCTTCATTCAGTGATCAGCGTTTAGTAGGCCAAGCTAGGAGGCCTGTAAATGCAAAAAGGCAACAGCCCCATGTCAGCAAGAACATTTGATAAAGATACCAGATGGGTGAATGTAAAAATTATTTGGCAGACTGAAGCCAAAAATGCAGCCTACATTAGATTCTGGATAGGGGAAAATAAATGTAATAATATGTTTAAGATGTAAATTGAATATATTAACTGCCCTATCTTCAGGTAACTATTTTGGTTCTGATCAGTAAAGCAATTCATCCTTAGTGATGGACTATAATATATGTCAGCAAGAACACTACGGTTATTTCCAATTCTTGTTTCCTGATTCCAAAGTGTATCAGTGTATGAATTAGTTATAACAGGATTACTTTAAATAAGTGATTTTAACTTATTTAGGTATGAGACATACAACACTAAACAATCGGACAGGCTACATTAACATGAATTTCACGTTAATGGCAGTGCTACACTAAAGCCAGTGAGTCTCAGGAGCTCCCATCAGCCTTTGAACATAATGACTGAATCTGCTACAAGCTTTCATTGCGTCACATCCAATGTCAACGTTCAAGCTTCAAGAATTGCCAAGGTCCAATTCTCAATAGCTGACACGCATGTTCATTGTGTCTTGTGAATTAAAATAAGCATGAAATAAAGGGGATTTGGGTGGGTTTCTGGCATAATAGGACAAATAAAGGTGATTTTCTGGTATAATAGCTCAAATAAAGGGGATTGGGGTGTGTTTCTGGAATAATATGTCAAATAAAGGTGATTTTCTGGTATAATAGCTAAAATAAAGGGGATTTGGGTGGGTTTCTGGTATAATAGCTCAAATAAAGGGGATTTTCTGGTATAATAGCTCAAATAAAGGGGATATGGGTGGGTTATAGTTATTATACTGCTGTCACAGTTTACAAAAAGATAAGACAAATAAAAAAAACTAATACTTTAGTTCTCTATAAAATGTCTTAATAGGCAAGCTTTTATTTGATTGAATTAATTAAGTATACATTGTGAGTACACTTCTGCTACCTGGACTTAGAGATCCCCATCTAAGCTAAGTAAAGGACTAGCAAGAAGAGGACTGGTAACCTCTCGGAGCCTGGTTCCTCTCTAGGTTTCTTCCTAAATTTCGGCTCTCTAAGGGAGCTTTTCCTAGCCACTGAAGTTCATCACTATTGCTGTTTGCTCCCTGGGGTTTAAGGCCGGATGTTTTGTGAAAGCACTTTGTGACAACTGCTGATGGAAAAAGGGTTTTATAAAATACATTTGATTGATTTATTGCAAACATCATGATGTCCAAAGTGTATTACTTATAAAAAAATATTGTGTTGCTGAGCACCCATATAAGTGACTGTCCTTATGGACAAAATTTAGTTCCAAAGATTGTTTTACAAGCAACCAAAGAAATGCCTTGCCAGGAATAATTCTAAATTATAATCAGAGGATGTGTTTGAGAGGATTAAAATAGCTGCAGGCAACTGCTGATTGACTGATCTATAAATCACCTTGCATAACATGTCATTATTATTTATAGATCAATCAGTCACAACTTACCCATGCTACATTGCGAATTGGATTCGTTTGGACATGGCTACTGCAGACAATATTCTTGTCTCCTCCCCAATACATGCTAAAGGAAAAGTAATGTTTTAAACAAAATACACTTTGCACTGGCACAGAAATATTTTTTCCCCATTAAAAGCAACACAACCTAGTCTTATTTCAAAGCAAGATACCACATTTGAGCCGTAAAGGTTCCCATACACAGCCACAAGGCAGTCTTTTGTACAATCCTGAAATCATCACTACAGGTTGCATTCCATTTGACAGTTTTCCAACATCAGAATCTATAAAGTGCCAGTAGAAAAAATGCTCATAAGACAATTTGCTCTGTTTTCACTAACTGAATATGTGCACACTTTGACTGTATTGCTCCACATGCCTGATTTATATTGGTTGTCACTACTATATTGGTTAGTGAACATATGATGTCGCTTGCACTCTCAGGCATCAACCAAGAACACTAAGTATACGTGTCTGTGGGGTCAGCAATGTTGGTTAGAAAGCGATGGTAAAACCCAATTTCTCAACATGTTGAAACATATATAACCAATAGGATGCACATTTACACATATGTCATTTGGGATCTTGGTAATTGCAAAGAAACATCGCTAATATTTAATATCTTCCTGACTAGCTAGTTGATTCCGTGTTGGAAAAGGTCAAAGGGGAGGGAGCATCCAAGGCTCAAATGTGTTTTGAAAAGGAGAACATTGAGTATCAATCCAGAATCTTTCCTGACTTGACATTTCTTTGGTTGCTTGTTCTTATTTACAACTTTTGAAAGTACACTGAACGCATATTGATAGTAATTAATATACTTGTTCTGAAAAACTACCTGCTACATTATAAAGCTTGCAGATTAATCAAATCGGAACTAAAAGGGATGGTTTGGATTTAGAGGGACAAATGTAAGCTGAGGTCCTGAAGGAAATCGCACGAGCACACTAGGCTGGACTATAACTCTGCCGCCACCACCCGCGTTATATCGATTAACGATAGCTACATTTTTAGTCGAATAGCACAGCCAGAGGTGGTGACTTACCACAACAGCGGCAGCACCGTTATTATCCTCCCCTGACGATAGCGTACCGATCTTGCTGCAGGTAGCTGCCAGCAGAGCGAGTGGTGACGGCTGAGTGTCCTACCCACAATGGGCGGGTTTAAAAGGAAGAAAGTGGGTGGCCGTTAGTCCGGAGCCACACAGGAAGTTCGAATTATACTACAAATTTTAAAACGTGTGAACTTCACAAAGCACCACGCACTTACTGAAACCCTGACCGAGAAGCACACGAGGGCAATTTCTAAACAGTACCTGATCTCCCGTATCACCGTCCTGCTGCAGAAAGTCGCTCTGACTGCTGTCCACTTCCAAGGCAGCCATTTCCTCTTGTTTCACTGGCTGTTCTGGGGCTACAATGCACAGTAAGAAGGAAACGAAGCAAAACAAAGCAGTTAATTTTAATCTCAACACGGAAAACGGCAGCAATTTTATTTCTACTAAGCTATTCAAACTGGAGTGAAACTCGTTGCCGTTACGATGTGGATTTGATGAAAGTGAAGCCGTAGTTACGTATATAATAATTGTAGCTAGCATGCAGGCTAACGTTTACTGTTGGCTAAGCTGTTGAAAAAGATTAGCCAGTTAGCTAGCTAACATTAGCTTAGCTAACGTGTGCACATACCAATGGTTAGGTTGAATATTAGCTACATACCAGTCATTGCGTGAATAATTTTATTTCGCAGAATCTCAGTATTATCACACGCCAAACATGGTTACATTAATCGAAGGCGGGCTGCAAACCGTGAATCTAGTAATTTTTTTTCTATTTTGATTGACGGTGCAGGAGACACAAAGGGTGGGGCCTCCAAGATTGACTCAGAAATTTGCGTCACGCACAGGAAATCCCGCCGTTCTTCTTAGGTCCAATTGGTTACCTTCTTTTATTCCCTGCATTATCATTCGACAGTGTATATGTCAGACATTTTCTGTCTAATTCCTTTCCTGTTTATTATTCTTTTACCTAGAACAGTATGGTGACATGAGTGATAATGTCTAAAATTAATGTTTACTTTTTCAAACTTTTTACTGCGGCAATGTAGTTCAAATAACCGGGTTGACAATATGTTTAGTGCCAGTCATTGTTTTTTTCCAAGGAGTACAAAGATTGGTATTTGCTGAACAAACTATCTATAGCTAAGACTTGAACCCATTCTTGTTGTTTTATTTTAAATACAGAATCAAAATGCGACACATTACATTTTACAAAAACATTTCGACATTTACATTTTATGATATATAGCCTTCCAGTGTCAGACTTCAGTGTCAGTCATGATTGCCAATTTTTGTTGAAAATGTTGCTAAATATTATATGTATTTTTAAAACAATCATGCAGTATGCAAAATCAATAATGAATGCATCGAGAATCAATTTAGTGCTTTCACTTTCTTTGAATCTGTCATCTTATTATGTTATCTTAATGATTTTTTGTGCCACATTATATAAAACAACAACAATATTTTTCCTAGGTTGTCTAAGTGTTGCCCAGTCCTATATACGTAGATTGGTGTGCATTGATGTGTGTGTATACTCTTTGGTTTCATGTATATTATAATAATTGATCTTGGCAAGCTGTCTATCGTTCCCACAACAGTTCAACATGTACATACATTTTCTTTGTATAATCCTCCATGACAAAATGATACATTTCCATTATTGCCACTCTCAGTTGCAGTCACCTCTAAATTTACACAACATTTAGCTAGCCAAGTAGATAATGCAAGCTGAAGTATAACAGGTAACTCATTAATCTATAATTTACTCAGATTTTCCAGAGTCCTGTTGAGTTGTGTGTTGGTACAGATAATGACTGCTTTTATAGCTTGATGTGTGCTGAATTTATAGATTGGTCCAATTTCAAAATGCATTGTCACCCAGTATACCCAGTATATATTTTAGCAATACGGCATGAGTGGGTCTGGTAAAGGGCTTGTATATCGGCTAGGGCCTGCTCTTAATTGCAATGTAACGCGGAGTGCCTTGATACAGCTTTAAGCGTTGATGTATTGACTGTGTACCACAAACCCATTGGTACCTTATTGCTATTATAAACCAAATACCAATGCAATTAGAATACTCAGAGTTTTGTCATAGCCAAGGTATAAAGTTTCACAATACCACACCATTCACTGATAAACACAATCTTTCAACCAATCAGGATCCAAAATACCGAATTTCTAATGTCTGATATACTGTAAATTCAGCTTTCATCTAATCAACATTTAATTGCCGTCTTGAATGCTGATTGGCTGCAAGTTGCATATGAGACAATATTACATCAGTTTTGGGTTCTATGTTCATAACCAGTTTTTAATAGCAAGGAACTTCTACATTTGTGGCTTATGGTCAATATTCCTTTGGTAATGGATATATCCCTGCACTTTGTGTGTTGTCTAATGCCTATTCATGTATTTTTAACGAAGTTGAAGGTGTGAAATTATCATTGGTAAAATCACAAATACTTTTTGGATGCCATTATGTGCTATGATGTTGCTTAGAATTGGTGATCTCGGTAAACTAACAGTACCCAGGAGTCCTACGAAGGGAGATATATATTGTCTCAGCAGCATTTGAGTTGCGCACAGGGATTGTCAAACAGGTTTGCCATGTCACTCTCTAGCCACTCCTTGTGGCAGGTTGGGTGCCTGCATTGTCAATTACCAGTTACAGAGCTGTTCTACTAGATATTTCTCTGTCATTAAAAATGTAAGTGTCACTTTCCACTTGTTTACAAATGCAGAACAGCTGCCCTTAACTGCGCTATATTATCAGTATACCACACCCCAGATTACCTTTCTCATTAATAAGAAACCTGGTGGTTCAAATCCCCAATGTTGATTGGCTGAACTAAGCAAAGTCCTTAAAAAGTAGACAGGTAAGCATTATGCAAGATGCAATAAATAAACAGACCACTTCTTTCATGTGAAGTGAATTTGTTTGTTTGTATCTCATTTTCTTATTACATATATAGAATGTTATGTTATCTAGATTGCTTAATCATTATGTTGTACAGCCTCTCCTCTATTCCGTGATGCAAGGCCTTCACTTTTTCACCAGAGCATTATTTGCGGTGTGTCAGTTCCACACAGAGTGGGGCCATTTCTCTCAACCTTCAATTCAAACTTGGCCCATTACAGGCAGACTACAAAAGCACTTTCCTGGCACTCAGGAGCTCACGCCAGTGAATGGTGGATATTTCCAATCACACTGCTGTCAGTCCAAGTGTCAGGTAAACACAGGCCCATGGAAACAGCCTTTAGAAATTCTTGCAGCTATGTCTGTCTGTCTTACTCCAGCCCAAGGAAAGTTATCAGCTATTTCAACAAAGACCTCCAAGTTAAATGGAAAAGTCAAATATACTGTACATCCTAATAGCAGAATACATCTAATCCAATATCCTTGAGGACATAGTGCCCAAGACCGATAATAGCTAGAATATGTATCTTTGGATGTCAAAGTGTTTGTTTGCTACTGCAGCCATAGATGTTGAACATCTGATTGTATTGGTTTTATTGACTAGTCCCATATCCAGTATATACCTGCTGAGAATGCAATTTTCAGGCATGAACACTGTTTAGTAGTTACCCTGTGGGAGATTTCAGACGCCAGTTCAATACAACGGTCTGTACAGCCCTGAATGGACAGTTAAAACAGCATTCAGTGTACATTGCAATGTTTCATTTTGAACACAGGATGTGAATAGCATCATATCTTTCACCACTCTTAGTTTTAAGCACTGCAATAAATAACAATCTGTACCAACAATAGTGAGTTAAAAGTGCAAATGAGATAAGCACAAGGTTAAACGATGCTGGATAAGATTAATCATATTAATTAAAGCAGTCAACCCCTGTTAAATCTGTCATTGTCCAGGATTTAAGCAAATCAGTGAGGCGTAGCATGTTTTTGGTCAGCCAGGTTGAAAATGACAAAAAACATGTCCCGTCAGTCTGTATCTGCTGGACAACTGCAGTGTCATTAACATATTGACAGTTGTGTCCAAGAGGGCCAATCCAAGGGAGAGGTCACCCCATGGGGAGAAGCTGCCCAGCCGGAGACACCTTGTGGGACACTATAAATGCATGGGGTCTCTGAGGGAAAATTGAAAATGGTGCAGGAGGGAGAGGTGTGGATAGAATACCAAATGGTTCTAGATGATAACTTTGAGAAGGCATCAATACGGACACAGGAACAATATACTGGATTTCGATGAAGCACTCAGGTTCAACTGTATACAAGCAGGAGATCCATAATGTTGGTAGCCAATTGTACTGTTAGACTCTTTAGGAAGGTAATTCCCTGACCGCTATCGAACATACAGTGAAATATATGAAGGGCAAATTAAACACAGCCTTGTCTGATAAATTGTAAAAGGGTTTTATTGTATATTCTTGAGTGATGCCACCCAAGAGAAAATAATATGTCCCCCTCCATTTTTCATTCAATATTACTTAATAAATTCTAAGAAATTATTTTCTAATGAATCCTATCCCTCTATCAGTTCAGCCTGCGACCTTTTGGGCTATCAGTGAACAAAGTGATTGCAGTTGGGTAAATGTAAAGGAATGCTATATCTGTCAACATCTAGCAGCAAGCCATAGACACTCCCTAAATTGCTTTCTTAGAATGAATCAAATATGACACTTACTTCATTGTAGGTTTGTTCAGCCTGAAGGTAAAAGCAGTAAATCAATTTTAAGTTACAGTCTTCCTGTTGTAACGCCCTGTCATTGGAAAGCTACAGCTCACAGATTTGCCATAAATATGTGGGGGTTAAATGTCAATGTCATTATCTGATTTTGACTTCTTCCAGTCTGAAGTACAGAACAACCTGGGTGGGTCCATAATTTGGAGTTTTAAATAGGTTTTTTTATAGATTCTTTTTTAAATTCCAAAACAGACACAGATTTACCCTCAAGAACCATTAAATACAATAATTTTACAGTATAGATGGAACATTCAAGCACATCCCTGCGTCTGCATTGTTTAAACCACACAAGTCAGTGTTATTTATGTGTTTATTTATCAACTCATAACTTCTTTGTCATTTCTCCAGTAATTTTGGAGTTAACAGTGAACTGTTATGACTCTGCCATTTTTGGTTTGGTGCCATTGTGGTTGTCCTCTGGGCGGAGTGGCACCACTTGATTGATGATGCTGACAGAGTGTTTGTACCAATAAACAGAGGGCCCAAACAGCTACTAATTACTTTTGTTATCCCCACATCTAACTTCTGCGCATCATTTTATAAATTCATGCTTCATTGCATACTGGACTGAAACAGGGATCGGTACTCATTTTGGGCTCCAGTACTGATTATGTTAAAGAGCAGGAGCTCCACAATACATTTCAACACATTTTCTGAATTAGCTAATATTCCAAGAGGCTCTGGAGTTGAAACAGTACAAGGTTTGAGGTGCAGGTACTCAGCTTCAGTGTGGTGCTGCCCAGGTCTGATATTATTAAACCACTGTGAAGTGTGATACGTGAAAATAGAACCATTTTACCGCAGAAGCAGGCAGAGAGATAACAATAACGCTGAAACAGGAACGATAACACTGAAATTAGACGTATTAAGCTAAATAAAGTGTGTTGCCTTCTGCTAATGGAAACTATTTAACGAGATATACTAAAAAAAACAAGATCAAATAAGCTCTGGTTTGGTCCTTTGATAGCCAGCTTGTTAGTATTAAACCCTAAAACGGCCTACTTACGACATGATTAAAGACACAAAGACTTTTATGGTGTTTTGTCTCAAGGGGTACATCTGCATTATTCTAAATAACTTTATTACTGTTCCCTAGGAAATGTACTGTCACTGAAATGTATGAAAAACAAAACACTGGAGGCAGACCACAGAGAGCAACTTGTCAATCCAAGGCCGTTAAAACTAGACAAGATGAATGAGCCTCAATGTGGGGTTTGGGTTGGTTAACAACAACCCCACTTTTAAAAAGAATGCAGGGATGCCTTAAGAATGCTTCATGCTAGTCCCTGGAGAAACACTGTGGTTTCGCTCAGACAATGATTACCTAAAATACCTCCAGCAGCTCCACTTGAACAAGAATACAGACCATTCAGTATATGGCATCAATGATGGCTAGTGAGTTGATTAAGGTTGTTATTGGAGCTGGTGTATTAGGAACATTTGTAACTAGTGACCTATTACCTAAAAACCTCTGATAAAGTGAAGCTGAATCTAACATAACCAGTGTGGAAAACATACCTGCATTGCTCTACATTATAAAGGTACAGTGATTTCCCCCGCACAAACGTATCCCATCAAACACAAACCTATTTTTTCTGTCATGATTTTATTTTTCATTATTTCTTGAAGACAGTAATACTACTTTCTCCCCCAATGGTAAACACTATGCTTTCTAGTGTTTGTGCAGTCTTTGTTTAGTCAACACGTAATTTCTAAAGCCAGTGCATGCAATACGCTTCCAGAGCAATGACCATTTTTATTCAATCTTTGTGCCTCCATCAGAAGGCCATTTTGTTCTCTGCAGAGAGGGGTATTTATAGAGGCAAGATATTCAGCGAAGGAGCTTGATCCGCGCTGTGTTCTCACTCCTGTGGAGCACGCAATCTCACTTTGCTGCGCCATCCGCAGCTCCAGCCATACCATTCCATCAGCATAAATACCTTGCAAACACTTACACACAAAGTATAGAGGCGAGAAAAACACTACTTCAGTGGGACTCGACTAGGAATGGTTTTTGGGCTGTGCTCGTGAATTGTGACTTCTACGTTCTTTTACTTTTCAGAATATCTTATAAATAAAGACTATCCAAATGGGTGTTTTTGGTTTGACTGTATGCGGCGTTCCTATCATTCAGTGGGATGGAGAGACTGGGGGGAGTTATTACAAAAAATACTTCAGTCTCACCAATATCTATTGATAATAGCAAATGGCACTCTCAATAATAATGGGGTGTACATTGACAAGCAGTCTTTTGAGATGAGATATCATTACAAAACTAAGAGCAGAAATGACCGTGAAATGACAAAAAAATTCTACCAGACTGATTCTCCTGTATGAAATAGTCACCGTGTCACATTTAGCCCACTTAAATAAGAATCAACAGATACCGTAATGGTTGTCCCCTTCCTGCCAGAGCCACTGTCACCTGTGTCTTTTAATTCTGTAATCAGTCGTCAGCAGGACCCGCTATCGCTGTCTGCATGCCGTGCCAGTCAATCCATACATCCCCAAACACACACAGTCTGGTTTTGTCAAATGTTTTATTGAGTGTAGACATCTGGCCTACTGTAAAACATGCATTATCGGTGGAAGGAGGAGAGGAGCAGGTTGCATTGTCCCTGCTGTCAGCTGTGTCAGGCCTGGCACCAGTGATGGAGATTAATGAAGTACCAAGAGAGTAATACGCTTCTTCAAATTCTCCTACCATTTGGTGAAGGGGGCCTTCCTGATGTTAAATAGCAAAGCTGTCAATGGTTAGTGGACTTGTGCTTTGGCAGAGGGTTACCATGGTGTATTCCCCTGGACAGAAAACAAACAGGGCTGTGGGGCCGGCGGGCAGGACTGAGACCACCTGGCAGGTAGCAATCACAATATGCAGCTTCGTTCTGTCTAAAACAAAGCAGATCCGTTCTCTGACGGCATAGTTCATCCTGCCAGCCGACTGACTGCCACTGAGTCACTTCCTGGTCTTGGGTTGGCTCGGCGTGTTGAATCTGAAGAAGATAATATCTCCGTCCTCCACAACGTAGGTTTTCCCCTGTTGTCTGTATTTCCCTGCTGCCTGCAAACAATAAGAAAAAACAACACCCAGTAATGCTGGTTAAGAAAAACAAGAAACAGCAATAAATCGTAAATTGGCAATAAACATGTGAGAAAATCATCTTGCTGCCTCTCCTGAAAAACCACACACACACACGCACACAGACATAGACACGGACAGACGTAAACACAGGCACACAGAGACAGACACACACACACACACACAAACATCCACCCATGTTTTATTCATTGGGTGTCTAGATTCCCACTGAGTGAATTCACCCTCTGTCAATTCCCATTCATATGTACAAGTAAAATGTTAATAACGCTCTTTCATTATAGCATCCTCATACTTGTCACGGAAACAAAATAAGTTCCAACATGTCTTTTGTATACATTAGATGTGTTTGTTCCCATTCCCGGCAAACTCAAAATAATTGACTTGAAGTGCTAATACGGATGGGTTTATGCATTCTGGTTCTGCACAGAGCACAATTAATTAGAAGAATCAATGTCCCTTTAAAGGCTCAGGAGACCATTTAATCCAGACTCAATACCACCAGAAACACTGCTTGGAGAGGGACACAGGAGAAAAAAAATCAATGGCTATTTGTGATTCCTGAGTATGTATTAAACCAGACACGTCTAACTGGTTCATTTGCACTTGAAAGCAGCCATCTGGAGGAGCAAGCTTGGCGTAAGCAGATATGATTACTAATAATGTGATATCCCTATACACTGTCCCATTCAAACAGCGTATTCCCACAACTGGCATTAAACAGCACTGGCCTTAATGCTCTAGTCAGAAATGATCTAAATACACAAGGGAATAAGGGCTTATTGAGAGCATGAAGAGAGAACTGAAAGGCTCTGATATACGGCTCTGATAACAACGTTCAGACCCCAAGACCCCGGCACATTTCACCCAATTGAAAATCTAAGAAAAATCACTGTATTACGGATAAATTCCATTCAATTCACATAAGAATTGCACATGCATTTGACTTCTACCAAGGCGTGCTGTTAAATACTTTTGGATGATTGAAATGTTTGGGTAATTATATTTCATGTTCTGATGTGGAACCCTATAGGGCTAGTTAATGTAGAGTGTGAGTATCCGCTATCATGGGATTTGGCTGGCCTTTGAATGAGTACAGGGAGGAGGAGATCTACTTGGTGATAATAGGAGTCAGCATGCCAAGCTCTCACTGCTTGCCAGTGCTAATCACCCATCTCCTGCTCAGGATTTAGACAGGATTACTGCCTGACACTCAACCTAGAAACTCGTTGATCTCCACTTTGTCCCTTCCCTAATTGTTTAATTCATATATACCATCGGTGAAACAAACACTTGCTGTTACTTTTAGACCTGCTCCATTTTCAACAGAACTTGTGCCAATTTACCAGGTAAAAAGTATTTAATCACAACACGGTTTGATCTCATCAACATCTATTGGCTGGTGGTCAAGTTTAATGGTGTTTGAAGCTTAAGTGCCACGACTATCTACATAATAAGCCTATGAAGGGCTTTGTACCCACTAATAACAAATTCCAGTCAGGCTGTGGGAATTAAACCAATAGAGGCACTTCCTCCAGACGCGTGCTAACAACTGCCACTGACACATTCATGTCCTGCTGTGTCAAGGGCAGGACCGTACAGGACCAACCTACAGCATCAGACATGCTAAGTCACGCCAAGTTCCGGGAAACGGCTACAATCCATTGTGTGACACGGAACACTTTGGAATGTTGTTCCATGCCCTGAGCTTTCCTGTGAAAAAATACCTTGGCAAGACCAACTAGCATTACCTCAACTGGGCAGATGGGAGGTGCCCGAAACTACCATCAGAATAATATCGAACACCTTCAGCCACGTGACCTGAAGTGAATGTCGCCGTTGTGTCTGCGCAAATTCCCCCCAGAAACACAGCGATTATATTTGACAGACCATTGTCTGATGTAAAAGCCACAGCCCAGTAAAAAGTTCTAAACAAACACCAACGGTTATAAAAGGAGATATGCAGGACACATTTATGCGCTGTTCATCCATGAAACAGTGCTTATGTAAAGAATTTCACCCTTTATTTAACATGCCTCTTTGCATCACTGTGACATTGTGCGGCTTAGGTGGATTGGAAATAAGGAGACAGGGCAAAGCTAACAGCCTGTTCTCTAGCCGGCATACTGGTGGGGTACCCGGTTTCCTCCGAGAAGCTAGTCTGAGGTAGGAGAAAGGCATACCACAAGACTGTTAGAGCAGATTGTGATAAAGATATGTACAGCATGAGCAGAATGACAGTGTTTAGGAGACGGAAGCAGTTGGGTTGTCAGGTATGCTGGTGGAGTGTGTGCAGTAATTTCTTCCCCCGAGTGAAGGTGAGGAGCGTTTGCTGTGCGGTCAGTGTGGTGACTGTCAGCCCCACTGATCGCAAGAGACTTTCCCCTCATCTCCCGGCGCACCCTGACGGCTCACCTTGACAGCGTTCTCGCTGCCTCCCTCTTTAAAATCCTCAAATTTCATTACTTCAGCCATAATGAAGCCCTTTTCAAAGTCCGTGTGGATCTTGCCAGCTGCCTGTGGAGCCTTGGTTCCTTTCTGTCAGGAGGAAGAAAGAAAAGGGGGACACACTAGGTAAATGAATTGTTTTGCAGAAGATGGATTACAGCACAGGACTGACATGGGGTTTGATGGGGGGCTTGTGAAGTGAACATGTCTAAGGGGTGTATCCGTGGGTATTCTTGCCTCAATCCTGATTCTTGGATAGCACTCCACATGGATGTGCCTTGGTAGAGCAGCCCTGAGTCCGATAAGGAGCCAGCGCCGCTATCAATGCCCACCAGCAATTTCTGATTCCCATTCCATGGCGCTATTGATTTCAGACCAAGCAATCTCGCCTCATTGTGGGTTGTACCATGGCCTCAGGTCATCAGAGAGAGGCAGTGTTGCGGTGGCAGACAGACAGTGTATTGAGCTGGCTGTATAATACCTGGCCATTTCCAAACTTTCACCACATTGTGTGTACACTGTGTGAAGTGTATTTGAGCTAGGTAGTACATTTTCATTTGTAGTCAGAAAACAATCCCCCGTCTTTACATCAACATGGGAGAAAAAAAACACCATCTATCTGTTTATATAGACACATGTAAAATACACAATACACAATTTTTATTTTAGAGGAGTAACAGTAATGATACTGTTAAATGATAGTTAAATGTCCCTTGGTACTTTGATATCTGATATAAGAGTGAGTCAGACTAGTTTTCTTTGCAATGGGATTGCACTCTCTCTAATACAAGTAGGCAGAAGGTTCCATCAATCCAGAAACTCTCAGGGAAATATCAGTCTGGACATACTGGTGGAACTGAGCCATCCTCAGGCTGAAGCTCTTGTCATTATGGCATTGTCCTTTCAAAATATGACAAACTGCTTAAGAGGTCGTAGGGCTTTTATTGGTAGAATTGATGCCTTTCCCATAACGGTCATATTTGAACTTCCTCAACATGCATTTATAGAACAACAGAAGATTCAGAGGAAATGTAAATTTTAAATGGAATTTAAAGAGAACCAACATTATTCCGGAATGAAGATGGAAAAACATGAAATTGGTTGTTTTAGATGTCCATTTCGAGAACCAAAATAAACCGTTTTACCTTAACTGTTTTATATATTATTTCTACATTAAATACCATTTAGCACCAGAAGTCGCAACTGTCTCTGATAAAATATGCAATTTATATGCATTGAAATAATGCCTGGGGAAAATGACAAATGACCCAAATAAGTGACATCCCTACTCTCCATCATTATGACTTGTGCTTGTCAACTTGCTCTCTCTCCCTCTCTCCCCCCTCTCTCTCCCACTCTCCCCCTTCTCTCTCTGCTCCACAGCACTGGGTACCCAAACTGTTGAGCACTTTTAATTATGTATATAATCAGGTTGGGGTCAACATATTTCATGCCAAAAGAATGATGTGTATTTAATGACTCCAATACATTACCATCCCCATGCAATCTCACTGACGGAGTGCTTGTAAGTTTAACTACCATTAATCAGCATCAAGGTTTGTCTAGGTGGAGAAAAATAGATTAGGGCCTGATTTTGTCCTATGGCGCATTACAAGAGATACACATCGTAGCAGTTAACAGCTATGCAGAGCCTCCTGATAGATAATGGTCACCTCGAGGCTGCCTAATAAAGCATGCTAAAGGGCTTAGCAGCTCCATGTTACAGAGTGTAGTTTTTACAATGTAAGATGTATTGAGTTAATATAGTTACTCACTGATGCTTACCTGACTAAATACCTCTCACACACAATCAAGGCTACCTATAATCAGTTACGTCAAAGGGGACAAGCTCGTAGGAGAGAAAGTGCTTGGAGGAGTTCCGGTACTTTCCCGAACACGCCGGCCTCGTTCATTAAAACACAGCGATGTCACCTGAACAAAAGGGTCTGTTTATTGTAAATCTGAAACTCCGTGACAATGCACAGGCTTTCGGGTCAGCTAGTTGTCGTGTTCCATACCTGCCCCCAGGTGATCAGGACAGTCCATCGCATGCATCATCAGTATGCTACTCCTGACAGGTCCGATACATTATTTCGACCGCCCCGTAATCCTTCTATTCCCGCCAAACATTTGCACAATACCCGAGTGTCGGGCCGACATCTGTATGGACGTAAATCCTCCTGTGGTTTGGTGTCACCCGGCTCTCGGTGGGCCCAGTAAACTGAGACACAGGGAGGAGGAGCCCCGAGGCAAGGCCCACAAACGGTCGAATGAAAAGCCACATCAATTTCAGCACAGACAACCCCCGTCACACAGATTAGGCAGGCACAATGCCGGGGCCCCTTATCTCCCCCGACAGGAGGAGGGCAGGCAGATCTGCACGGGATGGAAACATTCTCAGGACGTAATGGGCAAAATCAATTGTTGCCCTCCTCAATCAATGTAGCCCCCACTTTCACTGTTCAGCGGTTCACCAGTAATTGAAGTTATCCTTGGCCTGTAATCACTTGCTAAAGCAGGACCATGACAAAGTTGAAAGTGGCTGATATCAGGCTGGATGCCAGCAGGGTGGAACGGTGTGCTGCAGGCCCGCCCACGGGGACCAGGTCTTACCCGTATGGTCCACGCACGGACCTCGTCCGGGCCGGCTGTGAAGAAGTACTCCAGCTGTAGGGCTCCGTAGCCAGCCTTGATGATCCTTGTCAGAACGCTGTTGGAGGAAGCGAGGTGAAAAGCAATTTCAGTTTCAGTGCTGTTTGTGCAGCTGCCAATGTTAGCTCTTTTAGGGTCTTTTAAATGGTCCACAGCCCAACGTTCAACCCTGTGGCAAGACCACATCCATTCCAATGAGTTGTTATGTTAAATAAAGAGAAAAGGGTCACTTGATTTAACGTAGAATATTCCGGGACTGTATTTGGTGACGGCAGGCTCAGAGAGGACGCTGACGCAGTTTTGAGCTGACTTTTCCATTGGTTAACTTCAATGCAAACTGCCTCTGGACAAATGTGCACTGTGCTTTTATGGCACTTTCTCGCCTGCTGTGCCCAGACCCAGGTGCGTGCTACACAGTGGTAGTGGGAGAGTTTTACCCAGTCGGAGTTCGGAGACTAAGGGCTCGATGCGATCAAATCTGCTAAACTGCAGTTTTAGTCAGTATATTTCCTCTTCCTTTCAGAAGTAGATATGTGAGGGGATAGGATGTGTATAAAATAAAGATACGGCGTAATCACAGACACGAGCGGGGTTAAGATAATCCCGGCCTAGACCTCACTCTGAGATGCACTGCTGCAGGGACAGCAAAGAATTGGGTGCCCTTATGAACGTCTCTGAAGCCACCTGGATGTGAGCCCTCCCCATTTTAGCCTTTACACAAGCCTTTCTTCTGATACAGACTGGTGACAGTACGAATGAACTGTCACCAAAAAAAACTACTTTTTTCCCAACACCTTTATTTTTTTCCATCTTTACTTCGAGTATGTTGAGATCGCAATGAAAAGTGCTGTAAAAGTTTATTACATTATTATTATTGTATTATTGTTATTACCAATTCTTTAGGGATTTTTTTGTGTGATTAATTGGACTGCTTGCCGTCTCATTTAGCAAATTTAAGAATTTATCCCAGCGTCTCCCTGCGCTTGGGAGAAAGAATGTGCTGTCACAATTTCTCTTCCTCACAGAGGTTTTCACATCGGAACAATACATCCAAAATGTCCAAGTAATAATTATACCTGGAGATGACAGATGACAGTTAAAAACTTAATTTAGAAGCAAACCCTTTGACAGAGTTGTTCCCTAAAAGAGAGGGATCCTTGCTTTATAATGGTAATTACTCTGCCATTTAT
This sequence comes from Esox niger, assembly GCA_016801105.1. Lineage (NCBI taxonomy): Eukaryota > Metazoa > Chordata > Actinopteri > Esociformes > Esocidae > Esox > Esox niger. Next base: position 125,264 of record JACXGJ010000219.1, on the reverse strand, counting down.
AATTCTATCAGCACATGCAATTAAAGGAGTACGTGGAGGACACAGCTGATAATAAAGTGTGGTGGGACTGAATGTTAATTAACCTCTGTGTCTTGTGCTCTGTGCAGTACTTCTGAATCTCCTCTTCACTCATGTCCTGTAGGATCCTCTCCAGTCCCCCGCTGAATGGGATGACCAGCGCCCCTGGGTCATGAATGTCCACCCAGTTCTTGATTTTCACCAACCTGGACGGTAGACAGAAGACAGGTTCTGAGGCTCACCGTGCCGATGTTGACTGACAGAACAGGGAAGTGTTTGTTATCCGTTGTCTGGCCTATGAATATTCATGAGGAAACAACAGTGCCTGTTTACCATGCCGTTTTGGAACGTCACCCTGACAAGGTCACCCTGCAATTTCACAGTTTCACTTTTCTACTGGGTTCCAGTTTAGGAATATGCTTATTTGACATGTCACATGCAGGTAAAAAAGAAGACATGCAGTGACATCCCATTATATAAAAACTCTGATTTACAATTATTGTGGACAAAAAGAAAACGTTTATCCCAAAATCCATTCCAAGTTTTCATCTTTACTGGAAAGGAGAAGGAGATTTATTTGAAACAGTCAGAACCCATTCTAATAATTACCCTAAAGTCTAGAGGATGGATGTAAGTATAGCATTCCCACTTATGAACGTCTTAGTCATTCACTTCCTTTAATGCTCTTTTAAGAGGGTTTTTCTGCCCTGTGACTCAGTGGGACAGCTGACATTGCAGGACAAAGATATCCTCACGGTTAATGGTAACTCTCTACCTGAACAATGTGGGGGGGTCAGACAATTATGAGATTAGCCCCACATGCTTTCAGCCTGGCCTGGGATTGGACGAAGCCCAACTGTCCACATCATACAGGCCCATTTTCACACATTGAGCCTGAGAGAGAAAGCTCCCAGTATTCTGGATTAATTCTAAGGGCCCCCTGTAATTATTTGTAATCCTAGTTTCCTGTTAAAAACCTATAAGGAATCAAAGGCTCGGATTGACCGCACAACCTCAAAACCACAGCCATTCTAAGAACAAAACACCAGTTTATTGTCTAGCTATTGGATCGCCAGTCCATTCAATCAATCCCTATATTGTCTTTCTACCACTTACATGTGATCAATGCTAAAAATTAGAAAGAGAATTACAACAACAAAATGTCATAGCAGTGAGAGTGGTTGCCGGGGATGTTTGATCCGTAGATTTATTTTACAAAGCGATGCCAAAAAGGCTTCATACACTATCAGTGTATTCTCCCAGCAGTAAACATAACCTTCTATCTAGAACCAGAAACTAATACTTCACTTCCTGCTACCATAAAGGCTGTAATGCACTTAAACTGTAGTTGAGGATTTGAAAGCCACCACTCTACACTGGTCACCACCACTTCTTATGAATGGAATAACATTCACATTTAGTGGAAATCTCAAACTTGAAAGCCATGGAGATGACTGCTCCTCCAAGAGGGGAAAATAATCCAATCTGGGATAATAACAGCTGTAGTTTGTCACTTTTAGGAGCCCAGCTGTCTATTCGCTGGCAGATTATTTGCATTCCTCAGGTATCGCATTCTCTACAGGCGACTGAATAATGATTCACAAATCACTCTCCCCACACCAGTCAAGGGCTGTGATCCTGTGAATAGACCATTGTACCTGAGACTGTAATTGGTGAAGACTTGACAAAACCGAGAGTCGCCAGCCAAGTAACAAAGAGGCTCTTGGTGGAGCGCTGAGGAATGATTTTAATAATGTGGTGGCTGAGCTGGAGAACGGGAGCGCCAAATGAGCATGGGGGTCCCTGGGTCCTCACACTGAGTGACACAGGAGCAGACAAATACCTGGCTGCGAGAACAGGGTACAGCCCCTCCCCCTGACAGAGGAGACGCAGCACTGTCAATTAGGAGATTTCATGTTCTGTCAACATGACTTCCCAAAGCAATTTCACCAACTTCACGACTGTCTAGTCATGGCACTTTACAATTGTATTTACCTTCTATCCAATTATGGGTGAGAATGCATCTTGACAAATGAATTGGGTAAATGTTAATGCCAAAACATAAAGAATATGGCATCCCTCCAAATCTAGAGCCTATTCCGTCATGCATACATTTGTAAATAATGACTTAGAATGTGTCACGTTTTGTCAGTCTCATGTCAGGGAGTGGACCAGTTAATAAATGAAAAGTTGTCTGCCCTCATACGGGCCTTGGTCCTGGATGAATCTTAACGCCATGACAGCTATCTTTTGCCATCTGTCTCTGTGAAATTTAGCACAAAAGGAACATATGCAAAATTATTGGGACCCAAAGATGATTAAAAAGACTGAATACAATAAATAATACAAATACCAATCTATTTTGTATGGTCAAATACTTTTGATTATTTTATGCCAATATAACTGTTCAGAGAAAATCGCTCAGAAAATACAATCTATCTATTAAATACATGAAAATGATTAGCACCCCTGATATTTATTATTTTCACTACCTTACCTGTCAGGGATAACAGCAATCTATTTCAATCCATCTTTTTCAATGCAACTTTTTTAATCCAAGTGCCAATTCTTGTAACAAACTCCATTTATGTTTTATGGGTGACATCTAAACAGAGCTAATTTGGCAATTCCAGACCTATGGTGGGTTTTATGTTGAATAAATTATACAGAGAAAAACATCATACATATTGTACATTAGGATGGTTTATATTTAATGCTATAGGGTCGGGCAAATTTTCCTTCATTGATTTCTTCACTTCCCAACTTGCTAGATATTTCCTTTCCCTGAAAGTAGTCAATGGGCAAAAAGAACATGCAATACGCGGTTTAGTTGTCTTTAAACAGCCATTACAAACTTCTAAACGAATTACTAACACGGCTACCCAGAAAGCATTGGAAGTAGGGGGCTGGTGAGCAGGGTTTTCTGTAACGGCCAAATCACCTTTAACCAACATTTAACTAAATATGGGGTAAAAAAGTGATTTCAAATCCTTTTGATATCTTTTTTTAACATGCTCCCACTCCCTGATAGCCTCCATAGATTGTAAGTTAGCGGTGACTAAAGTGAGTATAAATTAGTGAGGTTTTTTTTCAATGTTCAGTAGTTTAGGAACCACCTACTACTAATTTGGAAAGAATGTGAACATCTCATTTATGGTGAACAGCATTAGAAATGTAACCCAATGCCAGGACTAAAACATGGTTGCCTCTTCCAGTAGGCTTGAAACCTGTTTGTAAGTGGACCCTCCATCAAGGCAATAACCTATACCACACATTAAAATCCCCTGTTAAATGATTAATTGGCCACAAAAATCAACATTTTGCAATGGCTATCTCAACGTTTGGACTTGAAAACTATGATTTGTGGTTTGCATATGCTCAAGTGAAGGATATCAAGGAGAGAATTATGTGAGATCCCTTTATGCGTTATGTAAGAGTTCTCCAACCAATAGAACATTGCCTCTAGAGTGAGGTGCTGAAGTGTTTTGAAAATAGTGCTGTCGATAGTTTGAGATTTATGTACTTTTGTTTGACATTTATAAGAGTAACTTTTCACTAATCTTTATCAGTGGTGTCAATGATTTGGGAGACAAGTGAATACATGAAATGCTTAAAAGGAAACATTTTGAGTATATAACATTTTATCAAATTTAACAATCTTCACCCAACAAAGCACAAGGTTCCATCAGAGTATAAAAGTATTTTTATTAACACTGAGAGTAAAACAAAGCATCTCGGATACAAATATTGTGTAAAGGAAAAAGACAAAAATAAGTAAAACAATGTGAGTGTGTTACCATGGAATTATTCCTCTGTACAGAAGGCCAGCTCCACCAGCTCTGCCAATAGAAAGATTCAGCACTTTCTAGTGTAGCTCGCCTGCTCTGAGCAAATGATGCCTGACGTTTTTATTCTTTTTATAATGGAATTTCAATGGCCTTCGCTGCAAATCTAGTGGAAAGTTTTGCATATCAAGTGGGAAAAATTAAATGTTAACCACGTTTTAATGTGATTAAGGGTGACAGGGACATTATTTCTGCTAATCATTCACTGACCTAAAAGACTCAAACTCAAACAAGGAACAAGCCATGTTTGTACTGCTTCTGACTGCTAGGCTCATTAAAAAAATGATAAAAACATTTAAGGCAAATGCATCCTTTGCCTACATTATTATTTGTATTTCTTAATAATATAATGAATTTAAACGATTACATTATTCTGTATGCAAAATGCATTTTCTTTTAACACAACACACATTTTGGTATGTTGAAATCATAATTTTTATTTAGGTTTCACCTACATACGAACCATTTCATTTCCCAATGAAAGGAGACAATGAGCATACGGTACTGTGCCAAATGTTACTGCCTCTACAGTAGATGCCTGCAGCCATTCCAACTGTCTACTCAACAGAACAAGCCACGGTCAAGTAATGACAACCCACTAAAAACAAAAGAGCTTCAGAGTTGTCTTTAATGAACACTTCCCACAGGGGGTCACTCGATCGGTGCCTCGTCTATTTGTCTTGTTCTGTGAGAGAATCCTGAAGGTGGAATAATTCCTGTGTTTCCGCATGCCTGGGGCTGCCCTGTGCTTTGTCAAGGCTTTGATCTGCTTTAAGGACTCTGAGGGGAGAGACAATGGGAGGTCCTGAAGTACAGGTGCAGCTACCTGAGCCTGTGACCTGGGCCTCAGTCTGCCCTGTATTCATACCAACCTGCTTTATTATCTCCGCTTAGTCAGGTAAGCCTGTAAGAGGTGGGGACAAAGGGGCCCAGCACCCAGGCACAGAGTTCCTCCTTTTCAGATGCAATTGAATGCTGACAGGCCTGAGGAGTAATCCTCTAACAGCCTCTCTCTCGCCACTACTTCACCGCTGACCCACCCACAGGTGGACGGACACACAGCCAAACAAAGCTCCCGAGCACTTGAACCTGTAGAGCACGCGCACGCACGCGCGCGCGCCCTCGGTCTACAGATGGATTCCCCATCTGTCTGCTGCTGGCTTGCATGCTACGCACCAACTCATCAAATGATAACCTAGAGGCATCCCTCCCACCTCCACCCACACCGCCCCCGTTTCCTGGTCCCCACTGAACACTCCAGAGCACACAGCAGCTCTCCCACCCCCTCCCCGGGTGGACGGGAGGGGGACGGGGGGCCGGAGAGGTATGAGCTCATGGTGCCATTTGAGGCCTGGGAAGTCAGGGGCTCTGTGGGAGGCTTTTCATCCTCCCAGTGGCGCGCTCCTGTGAGGACATGAGTGCCTGTGCTCTCTGCTCCCCGCGGCTCTGGTCGGATGGAGGAGAGAGCACAGGCATTAGGCAGAAACAGGCCGGAGAGGCAGCAGCCAGCCAGCCAACAGCCAGCCAGCGCCGAGCGAAAGGCTCTCTCGCTGCCAAGGCTGTCAACTTGTTTCCCTCTTCAAAGCTGTCATGACTGAGGGAAACAGAGCAGCCCCAGCACAATGGGAAGGAGGCTTAATTAAGAGCCGCCTCTCACATCTCTTTTCTCACACAACACGTGAAGGGCACGCTAACAACGGGTGTGTGACTTCAACTTTCTTCGTTAGCAACTTTCTTTCTCCAAAGACAAATTCGTGAAGTGCACGAAACGCATTGGGGGGGGGGATTTTTCTTTGTAAAAATGAAAAGAAACACTCAACTTATATCTAGTCCTTTAAACGACAGAGGTCACTCAAAGGAGGATTAGCTCCAGCCTAGCTTGTTGCAATTTGTACAGAGGTGAAAAAAGCGAGACTATGATCAGATATTCAAACAGTAACCCCCAGGAGTACATACATACTACATCACCCTAAATAATCCTCCACATAGGGCAGAAGGACTGTCAATCATCGCAATTGACTATGAGCACAGAAGACGAAGGGGGGGATAGTTATCAAGATGTGACAATTCTGACAAGAGCAACCAAAGTGTGGCGCAGGCAACAGAATGTGGCGCGGCAAATTTCTCCATCTCTCTCTCTCTCTCTCTCTCTCTCACTCTCCCCCTCCATCTCTCTCTCAATCTCACTCTCTCGCTGTCTCTCTTCCTGGATGACAGCTTAATGTGTACCACATGCAATATTTATTCTCATCTTGTGTCAGACTGTCTAGCCGTCCAAGGGGAGTACAAAGAATGTCACTTATTAGAATAAAAGCAGAAGGAAGGTAATCAAGGACATATGTAGAATCAGCCAGTCATGCCCCTCTCCCCTCCCCCTCCCCCCACGTCCTTTTCCATTCATAACAGTTCAACAATCACTCTGATAACAGCTTTCAGGAGCTGGATGTGGCAACACTAAATTCATTTATTTATCTCATTAAAGCTGGCAGGCTGTGGGACACTCGCTGTGACATGTGTGTTTGGTTATAACCCTTATCACAAAGATAATAAACAACACAACACGCAGCAGCCGAAGCTATCAAAATATATCATTAGCTTGACTTAAAACACATGGAGATGTCTTATGCTTTCAATATCACAAGGAAGGCTTCCAAGGGCTCTTTTTCTCATCACAGACCTGATTCTGGGACAAGCGGTGTGTTCCTGTATGAACGCTTTGAAGCCACTAAACACATTTAGGTAGTTTCTGGGACACAGATTCAACCAAGTGCTGGGACTGATTCTCCAGGGAGCTTGCTTTCTAGCCACGGGCTAGACGTAGTCTGTACCAGGGAAATCACCTTGTGAACATACATTGTTATTTTAACTAAAAGGACAGGGCCTCAATGTGAAAGTGATCATTTAAATACTGAATGATGCCTCTGAGCCAAGTTAAAGTAAAATGCTGTGTTGTAATTCCAATAGATGTAGTAACACAGAAAGTAGTGACTTGTCCGTCAATGTGTTTCCTGTGAGAAAGCTTTAATGAGGTAAATGAATGCTGATCTGTGTTTAACCTGAAGCTATTCTCTCTGGTCAAGTACACAGACAGGTTCCCCCCGCTTGGCATTGTCCCGTCGTTATCACACAAGGGGACCGTTTTGGAGAACAAGGCTCTGTCGTCTGAGGTCAATGGAGAACAAATGAGGGTCTGCTTTGTTCCTCCGGCCAGAGGGGGAAGGCTGTGCCACTCACCGTTGGGATCTCATTAGTGATAAGAACAACAGAACAGAGCCGTCCTAACCTGAACATCTGCCCACACCAAGCCCCCGTCAGACCGGACCAGGTAGCCGGCTTTCTAATGTCCTGTCCCAGCACAGCAAACAACAAGCGTTTGACTTGTTAACAACATAACTGTTCCCCCCGGTTACCTGGACCAGGCAAACCATCAGGAGGACCACAGACTGTCAGTGACAATGTGATCACGCAGGACTTTTTTTAGAAACCATCTGGTTGTGTTTTACACCCCTTTGAGCTTCTCCATTCTGGTCACAGAACCTAGCTGGAGGCTTCAATTCGGAGCAAGTAAGGGCAGCCGTGTCCATGTCTGTCCTGACATGGGAACTCGTTTTCAGGATCCGACCGTACTCAAGCGGCGTGCGGACGGCGGGCACTGAATTGCAGGGGACGCGCCCACTGATCATGTATATCTTCTGCACGGCTTTGAAAGGAAGGCCCGGGACTCCCCAGACAACAGCTCCTAAAACTTGCACGGAGCCACTGGTTTTGCACTCAATAAACATTCAGTTGTGTTTGTGGGAATTATGGCTCGGAGTAGCGGAAGTGGGTTGCTCCCAGCACTTCAATGGAGAGGTTGTCAGCCGATCACAACGATGCATGCGTCTACTCTCTCTCACAGGTCTGGCTGTAAAATTCACAGGCACGGAAAAAGACAGCGGTTTGGCAGTTCATTAACGAATTGTCTGACATTAAAGGAAATTGACGCAGCTTTTCTAGGTTTCATTGTTCTATGGCGAAATAAAGCAAATGCAGAAAAAGAAAAGACCTCTAAACACAATGTGGATGTGTTCTGTGGGTGGTAGGGAGATCTCCAGGGACTAATGAAGCACATCCTCCTACACAGCGGGACCTTAAAACTGGACTAGACATCCCCCCGCTGAGACTCTCTGCCCAGGTACCTTCACTTTAATTGTTAAAGCACCATCTACAGGCCAGCTTAGGAAGTTCACTAAGCAAAAATAGCTGCTTACTTTCCATCACAAGAAAGACATTTGCAGTAGACACTCAGCAGAACAAAGCAACATGTCTGGAGATGCAGACGGAGAACCAGACATGCACAACCATTTCACCAGCAGACAGACACGTACACTCAGCCATGGAAACACACACACACACACACACACACACATACACACAAACACACACACACACACACACACAGAAGTTGTATGTAAAAGCCCCCTGTGAGGAGCCTTAGTGCCCTACCATTCCTCTGCTCACTCATGGTACACATCCTCAACACTCAGAGGTCACTCTTCCCGATTTTCTTAAAGGTCAACACACCTACTTAAGAGGCTCCAATTTACTTTAGAGAGCATTATGAAAAAAAACAACTCCTCAGCAAATCTGCCCGTCATTCAAGTCGAGCTTCGAATTTACTAAATGTGATGGCAGCTGGTTTTCCAGCGAAGAAATCGGATTGAATACCTGATAAGGTCAAATATCAAAGCATAACGTAAATATTAAAGGCTGACAAATCCGACCAGGAGCTCTTTAAATGACCATCGTTTGGCCTTGACAAGTGAAAACACAAACAACCGACACACCACATTGTTAGCCAAGGAGTAACGACCTTCTGTAACGCGCCAACTATGTGGCACCGACCAAAGTGTTCCTGGCAGCCAACAGACGCCGAGGGGAGAGGAGAAAGCCTCTCTATGGACCCTTGTGGACGCCATTCCCTATCACGCAATGCCTCTCAGTCATAAACACATGACAAATGCATCCTTAATCATTTTTTACGAGCGGGGATGTGCAGGGGGCAGAGCATGGCTGGAGGGGAGAGAGGAGCGGAGGGAGCAGCAGGCAGCCCCCGCTACACAGAGGAGAGAGCCGCGTGGTAAAGGCCTCCTCTGGAACATCACTCGGCCAGCCAGCCTTTGATCTCCACACTGCAATTACGCCCAACATCCAAATGAGCATGGAGTCGCCTCCGAAACTGACTTCAAACATTCACATGTACACGTGCTCATACAGACACAGCGTACTGTATGGAATTATACCCACGTGCTCCGTTCCACCGTAAATGATGTACGGTCTCCAGCTGAGAACCTGAGGATCAAAGGGGGCCGCGGTCCCACTCTGATCCGTCCAGCCATTAATGATGGCGGCTCAATAAAGGTGATACTGTTTATCCACTGGGATGTAGTGGTTACAAGGCCACACTCCAAACACGGAAAACACCGGAAAATGGCCTTTTCTGGTACAACGATTTCCATTTGTTCTCTATATAACGCATGAGTATTGTCTGTTGTGAAACGATTAGGACAGTCAGAGTATGCCCGTCAAGCAGAAGCATTCAGATCAAACGGGACATGATTGAAATGGAAAGAGTGAAGCAACTTTTATCAACAGCCGTAACCAGCGAAGAGACTGAGGAGACAACACGCGATTAACAGACAATGAAAAGACTGTCCCTACTGGACTGTGTAATTGAAGACAGTGTTGTACACCGGCAGAACAACCCGAGCATCAAAGACCAAGAAAAAACAATACCTTAAAAGAAAACAAGCAAGACTGGCCTATTTGCCTTATGCCGTTTCTCTTTCTTCTCTGCACACATTAAAAGCTGAGATTGCAATATGTCTTGCTGTTTGCTTTGAATAGTCCTTAACCGTATCATCATCTCAACTGTTCTGGGGGAAAAACACGGGAGCATGGCGACAGCCAAATGGCAGTCTGGCGTCTCTCCTCAGCAGACTGCCTGCCATTAGGGCTGAGAGCAGTATTTATTGTACAATTAGGGCCAGCCAGATCTACCTGTAATCATCTCCATACAGGTGTGAGCTCCACTCTGGACAAGGGAAGTGACTCATCACTTGTCAAACATAAACACTTTCAGGTCTGCATTGTCCCCCCCGCTGAGCCCTCAGGCCGCCCGGCAATGCTGCTGGCCCATTTGAAAACTCCCTGAGATTTATTGCATTTCTCACAGTGAAAAATAAATAAATAACCCACACACACAAAAACCCCACACAGGTAACATGAAAAAAAGCCTTCCTGTCCATGACTGATGTTCTGAACGTCATGAATCATCTGATTTATGTGTTTCTGACGCAACGTTCCCTCCTCCCGCTGTCAGACCCACAGACATACTTTCTTGTCAGGAACATTTGAACAAACAGTCATCAGGTAAACAACTTCCCACCGAAATCGAACGTGGCTGCCAAGCAAAGCAGAGAAAAACAAACGCTGAGACAAACTGTTTGACACCAAATTCCTGGGGAGCAATTGAAAAAGTGTGTGATAACAATTCACAAGTTAGTGGTTATTGGCAGTGTGTGGCTGTGGCGTAGATAAGACAAGTATCCCTTTCACACGTAATGGACGTTTCCCGCTCCGCTCAGCCGGCACTCCCTGTGGCCAGCTCCACTCTCCTCAAGGTTCTCATGTGAAAAAAGCCTTCTCTTATCACCCCTCTGGCCACGCGAGCCCTATTCCACAGCCCAAAGCCTTCTACAGAATAAGCCGTGTAGCTCTGGGTGAATGGGACACGATGCCAGACCTCAATGAATTCACCTGGAGACATTCTGACGCAATCTCATTTAGCATGAGGTCACCTTTATAGGTTATGAGACAGAGATAAGTCAGGCTAGGGACGACAAATCAAACTGAACCGTTTGCCTGATTTCGCCACCAGTTTATTAAAAAACAAGCAGTGGAGAAGCCATCCAAAACAGGTCACTGTGAAAATCAACAAAAGTAAGAGAACCCGTCATGATCTTATTTGAATTCCATGTGAAATATGTGTTGGATATGGAGAGTCAACCAGAAATACATTTTTTTTTAAAGAGCAAACAACATCTGTAAACAGTGAACATTTCAAACTAAACCAAACATTTTTGGGGAAAACAATTGTCGACATATTTAAAGGGAACCATCCTTGTGATTTATCGGACTTCTCCATATGACATTAATTACTTATTTAGCTTCAAGACTATGATTTTTTTTTATTGTCATTTAAAGCCTCTGCCTCCTTTGATATCATATGGAAATGAGACCTTATTTATGCAAAATGGAAACCATATGGTTGTAAGGACTTAATGAACTGCAGGGTCTGGGGCAGCACTGGGTCTGTAGGGACGGGGCTGGATATGACTGGAGTGTCAGAGCGGACTGACTCCACCCCCAGCCAGGTCCTGTCACTGGGATCTTAGAGGTCTGCAGAGGACTGGAGGCAGCAGAGCAGCGTGGGCACTGCAGTAGCAGACAAACTACCTTCTCAGTGTTTGAGGTATCACTTTAGCATGGGGAGAAGAGCAAGCTTCACAACAGGACTTCACTCTGAGCTCTGTTCAGTAGGCCTCCAATAACATCACTTATACTATTCATCGGCTGTTAGCAGTTAGAGGTTTAGTAAATCAAACTGTTGTTGAATGCTGAATACTGACAATGTTCTTGAAAGTTCTTTGGTAAACATTTATTAAATGTCAATGTGCCCTGGTATAACATGAACAAAAAATAAGAACCAGTAAAATGATGGATCCGGATGGGAGAACTGTCAAGAATTGGATATTTAATAAGTGAAGATCCAATTGTAAAAAGGGAAGGTTTGTTTGTGGTGTAACTCAAGTCTCCACTGTTCCACCCTATTTCTAAGCACTTACCATTTGTTCTTTCGTCTGATGTAGTCTTTCTCTGAGAGATTAATGAGGTAAATCATTGGCTTGGATGTCAAAAATAAGTATTTGTTCAACACTTCGATCTGTTAAAGAGAGACAGAGAAAGAGAGAGAGAAAGGGGAAGAGAGAAAGAACTGAGGACCAAACTTTCCAAAGTATCCTTTGAGGAGGACGCAGAGTAAAAAGTGAAGCCAAATCAAATTAGGATCTGGTCTGGACTCTGCAGGGGGCATCTATAAAGCGCTTAGATCAATATCAGGCCGGACAGATGTCATTAGCTTGTTAAAAAAGCAATATAGAAATACCCCCCAAAAAGACAGCATGCACATTAAGTAATAATTTGCATATCAGGGCCGTTTTCCTCAAAAGCAGCAGTCTGACTTTCAGGCCAGATGAAAAGATGAGCCTGATAAATGGCATTAATACATTTGAGTGTAACATCAAAGCCTTACCTCCTTGTCGTTCCAATCGCGACAGTAACGGACATGTTTCTTTTCATCGGCTACCCAGTTCTTGATTTTGAGCATTACGTCCTGTTTGGGATTAAAAGAGAATGAACAAGGAGCCATTAAAGGAGATGAAAAAGAATAGAAACCCAGCAGGGTACGGGGTAATTATTTCCTAAATGCATGGCATCCTGAAGCCTAAATGAACAATGTGCTTTTACAAAGAGGGCCAGTCTGTGACAGGGATGGCACACACCAGGCTCACTCACTTTCACATGACAGAACAAAAATCAAACAAAACAACAACAACAACAACAGTTAGTCATACCTATTTCATTTGACAAACCTACAGTCTATTGAATAAAGCCCATCGTGTAGTAAAAAGCAGAAGGAGAGCAAAAATAAATAAAGAAACATCAAGAGAAATTGTAAAGCAAGTTTGCTAGTGACATGCGTATTGTATCCATCTCTCTGATCTCTTGGCAGTACGCAGTCATACTGAATCTGCACCAGTCAGGTACTAATTACACACTGTTCGTACTGGGGTAAATATTAGGCCGTTCCAGCAACGTTTGCCACATTCATTACTAAAGCAGTTGTAGGTTGAGACCACAGGCAAGACGGGGCCATGACAGGATCTGGGAGCACGAATGGGTGGGAACATGGGAGGGAGGCGGTTAGAAAATTTGTAATAAAGAAATTGAGCCTATTATTGTTGATCCGGCCCCACAGAAATTAGCGGAACACATTCTTTTTTTTTGTTCCTGTCAACTTAACCTCCCCCTTCATATAAAAACTCCTCCACCCTGCAACTCTCCCCCTACCTCCTCTTCCCTCCCCGAACCCTCGCAGCACTTCACAATCACACTCCCCTTTGAAAGAACAGAGGAATAGAGCCTGCCAGAGCCTCAATTACACAATGGCTCCATACACTGACCCCCAGCCAGCTGCATTCACTCTCTGCACATCTCTCTCCACAGGAATTCTAAAGGCCTTTTAGTCAGGCAGCCAGAGTGCAGCCAGCAGGAGTGAGAGCAGGAAGAGCACGGCGCACTCCGCCCGCGCCGGCCCAAGTCTTCACAGAGAGATTAATCATGTGTGAAATGGAAACAGCAAACGGCCAGTGACACAGGTTGAACCTGCTCCAGGTTTCCCTCATCAGCTCTGGGCCTCCGTTCAGCTCTTCTCTAACAGGCAGGTGTTAATAAACGCCATGAGGGTCCCGAAGGGGTCAAACACATACGCCTGCCCCCAGGAATCACCGCTGGGGGTCCTGGCTGCTGACTATTATTGTTTGTTAAGGACAAGGAATTCTGGGACGGGTGGACAAAAGCAAAGGAACACGGTTGTCCTTGTTCAATGTACAGTATGATCTCGAAAAGATTTAAGTGGTCATAATGAAAATCTTGTCACGTGAATTTCAATTGCCTGATAATGTTGGAGCGTAATGTCATTAATGTTTTACAATAAAGCTGGATTTGCTTTTAAGCAAACAATCAGCAAGGTGAAATCATGCTGAATAAATACTTCAGATGCTGAATTCTCAGAAATGGGCAGATGACTCACTTGAACAAATGCAGACATCAGATGTCGTTTCAAAAAGTAAATAGTTAAGTTCCTATTAACGCAGCTAATGGTTTTCCCATCCATATCCAATACCTTTGGGATAATTTTAAATCCCTAAAAATAAATACAAATGTGTATAACATGAAACGTGAACTGTAAAACAATATCTGTATAAAAATGTGTGTTGACTCAAAATTCACCAGCTTTTTTAAATCACAGAGGACTAAGTGATGGGCTAGGGGAGGATTACAGAAATGGATATTTAATTCTAACTTGTCTAAGTGTCATATCTCAGGATGGAATCGCTGCTTAACTTCAAATAGTTATAGTACATGCTATTTACCTAGTTATTTGATAGTACTCAAAGCACAATAAAGAGGCGCCGCTAAAGTCTTATTATGTTGCATTGAAGAGAGTCGTCATGGAGTTAGTCAGATGTTCCGCTTACAAACATCACACCCGGACAGCCAAAACGATTCTCTCAGTAGCACGTCGCTTTCCCCCAGACAACCCCTCCAAATCAAACATCCTTAAACGTGTCAAATACAACATTTCATTGTATCTCCCGCAACGCCCGGCGCTGCCTTTGACAGGGGCCATTCTCTCCCTTCTAAAGCGGCCCGTTCTATAGGTTTGGCTAGGCAAGGCATACACAACCTTTGACAAGTAATGTAGATCATTTTTATTCATTGCCTAAAATTGTCAGCAATTACTTGCGTCCGTGGCCACCTGCCTGGTCTGAATGGCTGCCCGTCTGCCCGGCCAGAGGGGGGATTACCGGGGGGGGGGGGGGCAACCGGCCCGGGCCCCTGCAGCAGGTGAAATGGCCTCGCTCGTTAGTGTAATGAGCGGTCAGAGCCTCCGTGTGTCTGGGTTCTGAAATTGGCGCCCGGCACCCCCTCTGAAAGGGCAGATTACCTCGCTTACTGGCCCATTCTGTACGGGGGTCACACTCTGGTTCTGCCCTGTACACTGATAGTCCGCGTGGCACCAGGACTGCCTACACAACGCTTCTTCAGCCAGTGGTGGACGACAGAGCAGAGCCCTCAGTCATTGCACAGTGTGTCTGTGTTTTGTGTTGTGTTGTGTTTGGTGCCACGTACATTTCAATGCGATAAGCATTATGGTCTCGGTGTCCTCAAATCTAAGTCTATTCCGGGTGTTCCTGCGGAAAACCAAGGAAGGTTCCGTCAAAGCACATTCCAAACATTTATTGTATTCATATCGAGCTGTGGGATTATGGGTCACCCCTTACATGGCCTCACCCAATTTCCGGGGACTGCTGTGGGCGCGAGAGCGAGCGAGAGCTGTGCTGTGATTTGAGTATTACTTCAGATGAAAAGAGGCTTGTGGAAACACTTTCATTAGCTCAGCACCGTGACCCGGGGTTAGCAGCTGAATAAGTAACTCTCTATTAATGATTTCTACAGCAAAAAACCCCTGACCCACGATCACTTTTAATCTCAGAAACAGAGAAAAAATTGGCCAGAAGGAGGAAGGGAGAGACCCTCTGGAGGTGGGGGGGGCTGAAAGAACACATCCATTTTTCCTAATGGCAGTGTGTGTGTGTGTGTGTGTGTGTGTGTGTGTGTGTGTGTGTGTGTGTGTGTGTGTGTGTGTGCAGGGGGGTTGTTATGTGCTCTTGCCTGCTGTGAGGGGGGTGCGGTCGGCATGCTGGGACATTGACTCACATATTCAGGTTTGAGTTTCTTGTCGCCTCCCCTCACCGCCACCTTCTCCAGCTTCTCTATAATGGGCTTAATCATCTCCTCATCCTTCAGCCTCAGCTCCTCGTGGATGATCTCAATGTCCCTCACCGGGTCCACTGTCCCCTCAACGTGGACGATGTCCTCATCCTCAAAGGCCCCTGTATTGCACATCGACAGGAAGACAGCACTGAATCACACTGCAACACCCTTTCCAGGAGCCCCAGAGATACACACACACACACACGCTAATAGACACACGGTCACTTACGCACGCACGCACCCACTTAAAACAGGATCAATGGCGTTGACTGTGACACAGGTCAGATGCTGAACTCTGTGCACTGACATCCACAACAATGATTACTTTCACAGAGGCACATCGGATAAATAAATCCGTCCCCTTTAAAAAGCATAGTAGGAGGTATGGGAAAACCATCTTAAAAATGGAATAGCCCATTGACAATACATTCCACTGTTCTACAAAAAACATTCTGTGAACCGGCGTATGTTTTGTAAGCACTTGGAATCTTCAACTTGCAGTGTCATGGTAAATTCCTCTTGTGGCCTCTTGTTCCCGTCCATGAAAAACGTGAGATTGTTGCCAACTTCAATGTAGTGAGTGTAGCCAAGGGCATTTCTGTTTTTATTGTGCTGAGAAACAAAACAACTTTCTGTCCCTGTGCCAGAATGTAAATCTTTGTGGTCTGTAGTAGCTAGTTAATTTCACTCCGGTTGAGCCTCATAAAATGATGATGTACCAACCAAACACAAACAGTTAAACAACACCCATCTGGAAGTAAAAATTTACCCGGAACTAGTCGAAAATGTGAATACATACAACAACACGCCTTCCCTCTGCTAATCAATGACCTAGTTGCCATGGTCTTGATAGTGATTAGATAATGAAGCACTTAACCACACAATTTAGCTGGCCGCTCATGATGTCCTCCTCCTGATTCTGGAGAGGGGCTTAGGGTTCGGGGGGGTGGGCATCTGTTAGACAGGGACTGACACCCTTTCCTTCCAGCAAGGGACGTCTCTCTGACACACTATCCACCATGTCATCAACTGGTGTCAGCACACTAGTGGGTGTCATTCACATAACTGGAAACTGACAAGAAACATTTAAGGCTTCTGGGAGATCTGTCGAATGTGTGTAACTGTTTAAAAAAAAAAGTGTACTTTATCAGCCACAGTTACACAATGTAACTAAAAACCAAGAATGTTTTTTACGGTGTGGTCTCATTTGCCGTTAACAAGTGTTCTACCTGACAAGCATTCGTTTTAAGATTTTTATGTAAATCATTTAAAAAATCGTGTTAAACAATGGTGCCTTCGGTTGCACATAACGTTCCATTGACACGATAATATACATCTTTACCCAACACCTGAGTAGTGGCTGTCAGGACCAGGTAAAGTATTGATGTGTTGATGGATTAAGCACGCAATGTTCGGCATCTGCGTGTCCTGCCCAACAGTCAACTAATTCATACATCACTCCTGGTTGAAGTGTTGACACTTCACTGGAGAGGACTGTTGACAGTTGAGGCCTAGCAAGGACAATACGTAGTTTGGCGGATTCGTGCCGTTTATCATTGTGGACAAGTTTCTGCCGTGATTCACTTTTAAAATATTAATGATTCCATATACAGTCAGTTGCTGTAATGGGTAATAGACCTCTGCACTTTCATGAGTTATTCTCCACAACCTGATTGAAAACAAATGAATGTATGTGTCACCATTAAACAATAACACGCAAGGGGGGTGTTGTATGTGGCCAATATACCATGGCAAAGAGCTGTTGTTATGTACAGTCCAACTTGGAGTAACTGGATACAACCAACAACAGCACATACCCCAGGTATCAAAAACAATTATTTTTACTGTTTAAACTGAGTTGAAGACTAATTTATAATACCAGTGAGGCACCTCAAAGGTTTGTGGCATACGACAGTAATACATATGCCACAGCTGATCTTGAGGAGCTTTGATCGTCCTCAAGATCATCTGTTAACCACGGTGCATTGGTCGTGTACAACACCCCCTAGTGTCTTTCTGTGCAGCCAGTGTCAAATTCCTTGAAAAAAAATGTGACCACCATAAATGTGTGAAAACATACACCAAGCATGACTATTGTTTTGTTTATGTAATATGCAAAAGAATGTTCACATGCCGATGAAGAAATTCAAATGCTTAAAGTCAAGTGAAAAGGTATTGTAATTAAACTCCCTGGAAAGTTCGTTTCAATAGAAACTCCAGAATGTTCTCTATAAACAGAAACTCTGAAGCTCTGTTAGAGTTGCCATTGGTTCTTGGTCACCTCTATTACCATGGCCGGTCTAATACGGTTATTTAGTTTGGCTGGACACCCTGCTTTAGGAAGTGTCTTGGTGGTTCCAAACATCCAATTCACAATGCCTGTTTCTCCAAGAAACCTTAAATGTTTAGCATTTTTTAATAACCAGCTCTTCCCTAGATTTATGAAGTGTGGCTCTTCACATAAACAGGTGTGTGCCTTTATAATTCATGTTGAATCACATGCGATGTTGAGACTTGAAGTTGATCAAAGGACTTCACATTTCTAAGTTCCATTTAGTGTTACTGTAATGTTGCATGGAAAAACTGAGGGAGGAACTTCTAATAAAATAACATAAATACAACCAAATTGAAACTAAGGCACAAAAACAGAAACAACCTTAAATAAGAAGAAAAACCAAAAACAAAGACCGACAAGGTACCAGGAACTTAAAAAGGGAACATCAGGAACACAGGTGAGGGCAATAACAACAAACAGGTGCCCATGGTCCAAATGAAGGATTTTGATCTCACTGGCACGGTAGGCCTGCCAGCCAGAACGTGACAGTCATGGCAAAGGGGCAGAGCAGACACTACAAAAAATAATATGGCAAAAATAATGAATGGAAAACTATTCACCCTGTAAAAAATGTGTAATGTAGGCATCATATTTATGAATGACACTGTAAATATAGGTGGTTAAATCCTTTTATAAAGGCAATTAACAAGTGTGTATGGTGAATGATGCACGGCACGGAAGTATAATCAACTCATTGCAGCCCTACTGGAACCCTGGAATACAAAGCTAACATGTCTGAATGAATCTGTCTGTCAGGCATGGGGGGAAATTACTGAGATCAACCATGAAATACACCAGTCTCAAAGGTACCAGTCCAAAGGATTGACTGTTATGCAGTACAACATCTCTGTTAAGTCATAATGACACCAAGGCATCAGGTCTATGAACTCATATGCCATTGGTGACTGGTTTATTACATACACCAATCTTATGTCATCCATTTGTGTATTTTTCAATGTATCCTCTATTTAAGTAGTTTAGGTGAACTAAATAATGTTTTCCAAGAGAGACCTGTTCCAATCAAGATAGCTGCTGGGGGTGAGGACTACGTGACACTAGCCAAGCAATAGCCAGCAGATCAAGCAAACCCACACCAAATGCTACATGCCTAGTAAGTGAAGGTGAAACTCTCTTAGAGGACTGAGAGGAATGGGACAAAGAGTTTCCTGGGGTTCCAGGAAGCAGCTTGACATTTAGGGGTGATGGAAAGTGGACTGAAAAGCCCGTATAGAGGACAGGAACGTAGCATATATGGAGCTGGCTGGAAGGAAAGGGGTCAGTGATAGTCAGAATATGTGGAAAGAGGAGAGTAGAGGGGAAAAGGTCAACTCAAGAAACAAAAGGAGTAGAGTAGTATGTGAGTAGGGGAGTATGGGAGAGGGAGGGAATATTGCAATGGCACATGTCTTTCTGGGAAGGGTCTGGGAGGGTTTGGAGGAGAGAGCAGGAGATAAAGGGATCTGAAAGCTGGACGGTGGTTTCAGTGAGATTAGCTGACAGAGTATGGAGTAAAGACAAGGTCAACTTTATTGTCGGCACTGTGTGTGAGGAGGCTGGAAAGCCAAAATTATTAAATGATCTCTTCTGGCACTGTCCATTAGTTGCACATTTTTTGAGTCAAGTCAAGCAATGGCTGTCAGATCATAATATCAAAGTATAAAGAGACCTACAGACTGTATTGTTGGGAGACCTGGGGGGCAAGTATCAACCAATAGGATCTTGCCAATTGCAGGATCAACATTCACGCTCTTGGCAAAAATATTCACATATTGTACAGATAGGGAGGTTTAAGTCCCTTGTGAGAAAGCATAGAAAGGAGGGATGCATATCCCAAGAAAATAATACCAATAACATGATTAAATATTAGGAATGATAGGCTGATCTAGAGTCATTCGTTGGGTTTACTTCTGGTACCATTCAAGTGAACAATGGATGGCTTTAGAGGCATGGGGTTTTGGAGGACGAAGTCAATGGAATTTTTTTTATGTGGTTGTTACTAATTAATAAAATAATTAGTAATGTGTAGTCAATCTGGATAAGTCTGTGCCAGTTCTATTCAGTAATTTTTGTTTGATTAACACATGTTGTTTGTCGATCTGTAAAAACAGCAATGCAGTTCCAAAAGCATGACTAAGCTGCCTCCCCAACAAAGTAACTTTTAGCAATTAGCATTTAGCTAGTAGCTATCTATAGGTAAAGAAAATGCTGGAATTATCAACTTCAGTGATATATGAATACTGTTGCTATATATTCTGATGGCTGGAGATGGGGAATACATTTATATCATTATGACAAAGTATATATTTTGTTTACATTTCTGAAAAGCACTCTCTGCAGTGTCAGATTAGTATCCTTTCTTCTTTCATGAAGGAAATCCGTTTGCACATTTCTCTCAGTCTTACCCTGCGGTGCTGCCATGTTCCCTACAGTAAATTCCCCCTGACAGTGTTACCATTTACCTTACATTCATGCAGGTTTGCAGTGGTCATTAGTTCGAACTAGGGCTGGGTGGTATCAACAATCACAGTATTCCGTTATATGGACCAAATAACCTCGATAACAATATTTATCGCAATAACTCTGTGTTAAGTTAAAAATGGCTGAGTACAATTGTGCCATATTCCAATGCAGTTAAAACATTCTGCTCACTACATCAGTGTAATTAATATTAACGTTGATAACAGTATATATTGTTATCGTGGTAATTAGGTCCACTTATTGTGATGCTGATGTTTGTTGATATTGTCCAGCCCTAGTTTGAACCTTTCAGCCGACTCTGACTACTGTTTTTCCTCTACAATGAATTGCCATAGCTACCTGATGAACACAGATTTGAGCTAATATATGGCGCATGGTATGTTTTTTACTCCTAAATTGACAGTTTAAACTATTTAACACCTACAGAACTACTTAACATGCTGATATTATCTTTGGTAAAATTGCGTACCTTGTCTAACAATCTACCTACTGAGGTAAAAACATACATAGCCGGCAGATGCCTGCATACAGAGAGCATTACAGAGTTGGAAGGCCCCATGGCTATCAACACATTTCTTAAACACACTTCACGAATTATTATTAAATTGGTTGTTTGTTATTGTCTGCGTATTCACTTTAATTCGATTCTGAGTCTTTCATAATTTATTTGGTTTAGGTTGTTCTTTAGCATTCCAAACACATATATTTTGGCAATGTAACTTTACCATATACTAAAAGGAGTGTCCTAGATTCACATACACTAGGTAAAGAATTGGGTGAAGGGAAGCATCCAGTAAGCGCAGGTTATAGCAGTACTACACCAAAGAAAAGAACTGTCCTAGAGATTTAACTGTCTAAAATTGGGATTAAGCTCTGGAGAAAACTAAAGAATATAGGTGTTAAGTGACGGACATGTAAAAAGGCTGATATGGAGTACATGATAGGCTGGAAATATGGGAATTCCAAACCCCATGTCACCTAACGTTCAATAGATGACAAGCAAGCTAGCTGTTATCCAAGTCATAAATACAGGGCTGAACTTACATAGGCCTATCTCCTTTAAAGGTACACTCCAGCCACATGATTACCCCATTGAAATGTCCATTCTCCCCCCAACACACAATGTTGTAAAAAGATTTGTCCTAAAAATGACCACAGAAACTTATATACAGACAACTCCCAAAATGGATAACAAAATATGATTTATTTAAAGACATAATGAATATTCATTGCTTAATGTGTATGCATCTAAATGAAATACAGCAGTTGAAACAGTTCACAAAATGGGATCTTTAAAAAAAAAAAAGATTTCCAGTCATTAGTTAATATGTAAGTCCTATTCCACGTGAAGATATATTATGCACATGTGTATTCATAAACTTTCATTTGTTGTCACCTAATTGATCTGTCACTGTAACGTCACTAAAGGAAACAAACAATCTATGACTTTGCACTGGCTTATATCACCACCAGTCTATCCTTTGGAACTAAGAAAACACGATGAGATCTACAACAGAATTACAGATGAACAGGAGATCTAACTTTCTCATTCAAGTCAACAGCAGCTCTACACTTTGCTGCAAGCTGTCATGATCATGGGCTTTGTCGTCATGCTCATGGTAAAAGGAACTTATCCAATTACTCTTTGCCTAATCAGGCTGTTTTGGTTCCCCTCCTCTTCCAGAGGTACTCCACAGAATAAACCGTTCACTTACGCCACACAGAAAAGGGCTAATCAGTGGAATTATTGTTTTGCTGCTCCAATTTGCCAGCTTCCAGTTCTGCACTGATTGGAATGAAAATGTTCTATTGTGTGCACACTCCTTCCATGAACTTAAAGTGAAAATAATGCAATGTGAATCATTTGTGAGTGGCCCAAATGCATATACCGACAAAAGATTCAGATTATCTCTGGATAGATAAAACAAGAAAAATGTAAGGTCCTATTGTTCAATATCCTTTATTAAACTTTATCACATTAATAATAAAAGGCAGCCAGTATCCGCCTCTTATTACGAATAGAAATATAGGTTAAAATAATAATCTAAACAGTAATTGAAGGGTTGCTAGAGGGAATTCCCAAGCACAGTTACATACCTGCAGCCTTAATGTTCTCATTCAACTTACCTGGTAAAATAAGGGTATAAATATATAATAAATGTGATATGCTGAAACTGTTAATCACAAATAAGTGCTCGAAATAACATACTAAAATACTAGATAAAGAACAAAAAAGAAAAACACTCACTTTTACACAAACCCAATTCACCAGTGGATACTAATTTTGGCTACTATTTTGAACAGGATGACAGAGGAAGGAAGAAGCTCCGTTGTTCTGTAAGAGCAGCTGATCCACAACCCCTTCAGTGATCTACCAACAGTCATTTACTTTAATTTCCTCTCATTTCACATTTACATCACACCAGGACCATTCAAGGGTTAGTAACTGGGCTACTATCTATGCATGAAAAAGAGAGAAGAAAAAGAACCGAGGAGGGAAATCTCCACAATTAGGCCTTTAACGACTGGGTCTGGGTAGGCCTCTGTGAAGACGCCACTTATGGGACTGCGGCGCCACACAAAGCCACAAGCAGGACTGTAAAAAAAAAACTAAGGGGGGGGCTTGGTTTCAGGAGTCAAGTCTATCTTGCAATTAACATTTTACAACTTCATTTTAAATACTGTATGTTTTGAAGAGACCATTAGCAGGTGTGCCTTTATTGACAGAACAAAAGGCGTTATCTTCTAAGGGCCTGAGTGGTTCAACAATGGCCTGACCAGAGGACGGACAAGGAGAAGGGTGTCTATTAGGGAAGGTTTGCCTCAGCAATAGTCATGTCATAAGACTCTTAAAAGTTAAAGCACCGGTGGGAGCTGGGGATCTTAGTTCCACTCATCTCTCTAACATGCTCTTTTGTTATGGACCCAATGCGGCCATTTTTACCTCAATATCAAATTATATCTGGGAAACAATTAGGTAACTTACTGTGATTGTTTTCAGATAAAGTGGATTCTTAGCTAAGACACTACTCAGTAATCTGAGTAGGGATGGAAAAACTACCTGCTAGGCAATTGGCAGTGAAGTTTGGAGCTCATTTTCTTATTTATATATTTACTCATTGACAACCTGATGATGTCACCAGGAAGGCCAGAACACAATCCCATTAAAACAGACGTTTCAGGCTGATCTTACATTTAAGGAAAAATCCTAACTTTCCAATGTATTATTCCAACCTCATGGTGTGGAAATATCCTTTATATTCTGCTTGCCTGTGAAGGTGAAAATGCACTGCCATTTAAAAATACACATATTTATAAAAAATAATTTAACATTAACTTTTGTCCATTGATTCCATGTGAGATGTCAATAAACCAGGATGAAAACTGCTTCAGTAGTATATATATATGTATATTCTGTTTGTGTAGTAGAAACACTAAAAAGTGTCTAGTGTGAAGGGCCAGTGTCCTTACTTTTCTGAAGTACAAGAACAAGAAGAGACAGGAGAAATATGTCACTGATCAATACTTATCAAGCTGCCTTCTCTGATGTTGCTACCTGGAAAGGATATGTGGTCAACATAATTCAGTGAAATTACAGTATTCACTGGCTGCTAACTTCCTGTGCATGTTTTCACATGCGAGAGGGAAAAGCACATCTAAAGCGCTTGCATTCCTGGCACAGCTTTTAAAATGTTCTATACAAACCTAGTACCGCAATTCTCCTGCTATTCAAAGCAGTAAACGCTACTTTATGAGTGTGTCAGGAAAAGCACATCAGGGCTTCCTTGAGCATAAAACAATGGCAATGAAGGCCAGATTATATTCAGTATATGGTTATTCTGGAAATACATATTTTTACAAATCATGAAACAAATAAAAACAATAGTAGACTTACATCTAGGACTCATCTTAATAGTTTGAGGTTATTTTGTTTCTCAACAGCATTTAAATAAATCGGTATAAAAAAAAATATTGAAAGGCATAAGAAGTGGTATGTTTGTATATTTCAAGGACAGCCTCATGTTTGTGACGAGATCCCATATTTCAGAATTCATTGTAGAGAAATGACAGTGTTTCATGCTATGTATATCAGCCAGCTCCCTCAGAAGGTATCACCAATTTCAATTTCATCTCCTGCCAATTGCAGTCCATCCAACCAAACCCATGTATCAAATGTGTATCTTTTCAGCAATATTTTTGTCACTAAAAATAGGTTCCAAAGTAAAGAGCTGACATCTGACGGGGAAGATAACCTCTCAGCGATATTTATGCAGTTGAAGAATGAATGTTCTAGGGAGGCTCCAGTTTTCATTAACTCTGATAGACAATAATGGTGTTCATTCCCTTTTCATTTAAGCCCCTCTGTCAATTTTTCTTTCAAGCCAGTGGGTCTGAGAGTGCCTTGATTGAAAGGAACCATCATATGCACATCACTGTTGTCCCACATCATTCAGAGAACAAACCTTTTTAGATCCTTAACTACCATAGCGGTGCTGATTGCACAGGCACCAGCAATTTCCTAACCAACCGCCACCTGAACAATGATGTGTTCGGCTTTCAGACCCTCCATCCTTTCAAAGGTGAATCATTTCACAGTTCGGAACGAGATCTCCATAGCAACTCCTCTTTGAGGGGTTTAGAATCACCATCCAATAATTCTATGATCATCGGGCCCAGCCATTCCCAATGGTTCTTTTCACAGCAGACAGGGAAGGGGGCAGGAGAAGGAAGCAGAACAATTCTACAGTCTATTTCAGGCAATTCATCCGTCAGCCCCATTAGAATTCAAAATATTTCGACCTTCAATCACTGAGCATGTTATCTGAAGCTGCGGTGATCTCCAGTCAAGATGGGCAGACATTTTAGTCTAATCACCCACGATGAGTGGAGGTTGACAAAAACTCTTCGTTCTGGCAGAATCAAAATGTTCATTTAAACGGTGCGACAGTATATCTCAACACAGCCCACCAACGCCAGAAGAGGATTTTGGTAAATAGAGCAAAATGCTTTGGATCTGCTCAGCCTCTTTCGGAAATCACATCACTCTGTGAAACAGCAGATGATATTAATGCAGGCACTCACAGAACACGCAGGCTTTATTTCTAAACTAAATTAGTCTGCTCTTATATAAATAGGGAATTAGTTATTGCATTGTTTCTTTGCTATACTGATTATATACAATACTGGAAAGGTTTTAATAATTTGCCATATGTACAATACTTAAAATAAGTAAAAGGGATGAGGTCAATTTTATTCGTTTTTTTCTGAATACTGGAAACAGTTGGATGTACGTTGTAATGAATAAAGAAAAATCAAATGAAATTCAAACAGTTAAAAACGATTTTGTGGATGGCCCACTAAACAGTCGTGTTTGTAAATGCACTGAAAACTACAGACTGATGCCAGTTTGTTATGCTTTCACAGGTCGTTTCCTTTCCATCATATACAGTATTTTACAACATCACCAGTAGATGCTTCTGTCAGTGAGATGCTTGTAGTGCATAAGGGTCAGATTATTGTAAAAATATAGAAGAAATAACAGTATTTGTCATTACCAAAGCTACCTGTCTATAAGACATTATATCTCTCCAGGACTACACCTCAGGGGCCTCTATATATTAATGCCAGCAGTCAACCTCTTTCCCTAACTCCATTTGTATCATTTAGAAGAAAAAAATATGCACTACTACCACATCTTGGGTTTTTGATTTTCTAAACTTCAGTTTCATGATTTCTTTATCAAAATGCAGACTGCACCCCAAGTAATCTTTGAAATACTTGATATTACTGCAACAGATTCAATCATTTTTGAATACTTCCACATGGAATGTATAGTATAGTTATTCTTGTCTCTGCCTGTTTCTGCTGGTTTAAGGAGCATCTTGTTTGAACATAGTAGTATGCAGGTGTTCAAGGCATTCAATTAGAGTAGAAAGCTTGTGAGTCAAGAAAAACAGATGTTTTCCAATCGACTGACCACATCCAGTCTCTCTGGTTGAATGTACTACCACCCCTCTGGCTGATGGACAAGAATGACTTACACCGTACACTATGGTACCAGACTATTGAGTATATTACTGTATAAACAAACTATTCAGTACATAACTATGGAACCAGACTATTCAGTATATACTAACTGGGGCACCAGACTATTCAGAATATAACTAGGGTTCCAGACTTTTCAGTATATACTAACTGGGGCACCAAACATTTCAGAATATAACTATGGTACCAGACTATTCAGTAAATAACTGTGGCACCCGACTATTTGATACAGAACTATGGTACCAGACTATTCAGTACATAACTATGGTACCAGAGTATTCGGTACACAACTAGGGTACCTGACTATTTAGTATACACTAACTGGGGCACCAGACTATTCAGAATATAACTATGGTATCAGACTATTCGGTACATAACTTTGGTACCAGACTATTCAGTACATAACTAGGGTACCAGACTATTCAGTATATACTAACTGGGGCACCAGACTATTCAGAATATAACTATGGTACCAGACTATTCGGTACATAACTGTGTTACCAGACAATTTGGTACAGAACTGTGGTACCACACTATGAAGTATATAACTCTGGTACCAGACCACTCAGTGTATAATTGTAGTAGCAGACTAGTCAGTATATAAATGTAATACCAAACTATTCAGTACATAATTGTGGAACCAGACCATTCAGTATATAACTGTAGTACTGTTCAAGACTATTTAGTATATAGCTGTGATACCAGACTATTCAGGAAAATTACTGTGGTACCAGACTATTCAGAATACAATAATGGTACCAAATCCTTCATAAGCATACATTTTTTTCACACTGCCTTTGGCCTGCTCCTGCAATGACTAAGATGGGATAATCCCAGTACATCTTCAGTGTAATAGCTCTAGATGAAACCAGTGGGAATTAAATCATATGGGAGGCGTGGCCATTTGTGAGCGACACAGACCGAAGAGTCATGGTTAGGAATGTGTGCGTGTGCGTGTGCGTGTGTGTGTGTCTGGGCCTCAGGAAGACGATCCAACGTTGTTCCAGTCACTGCAGAAACACTGGGAGCACTTACCCTTCAAACCATTCCCTTATGAAATCTGGTAACACAAGACATGCAATAGAATCAACTTTCAGGATGCCATTATGCCCCTTAATAGTTTTTGGAAGGTTTCGTTGAAAGAAATCCAGTGTTTATACTGGCTTTTCAAAACTATTATGGGGTTGAAAAATATTCATAACAAGCTCTCTACTGGGAGAATTGAGCAACTAGGTCTGACTTGACTTCAAAGTCCCAACACTTGGCTGAAAAGGCTGTTTGACCACAGTCTGGCTTCAATAGGACTACAGCTGAGTTATGTTGAGTCAGATGATGCATGGTTTAAAATGCCAGTATGCCAAAAAGACAATGAGAAAAAGAGATATCGCTACAATTACAATGGTGTCTTACTATACAAATAATTTAAAAAATCTATTTGAAGTTCTAACAACGAAGGCAATTGTTCATTTAAAGTGGATTCCTTGAGGACCTTGCAGCTGTTGGGCTGAAGCGATGATAAAATACCAGTCAGAACTGGGCTTTACTTCCAATACAACAACTATATTGTATTGTCAGGGATGTGAAGGGCTGAAGATAAAAGCAGGAAGTGGTCTTTGCTGTCAAGAAAATCACTCAACCTACCTGATGGGCGAAAGTGTAAACAGGAACATATCTATCTTAAAAGGGAATTCAGAAGAAAAAAATACATTGTTTTGTGCTGTTTAGTCCCTTGTCTACATCGACAACAATAACATGTAGCAAATTGCAATAGCAACAGAAAATAAATCAAAAGTAAAAGAGTTCTGTTTTATGAATCACACAGCACAATATGGCTGAGGTTTCACAAACCTCCTCCACTTTTTTTGATCAGGATGAGGTCAGTCAGTCCTCCAGTATGGCATAGGCACATGTGCTCTAACAAGCATACCACTGAACATAGGTTGAGCAATCTTCTATGCAGCATTATTCATTTGAAAGATGCTTACAGAAACCTGTTTCAGATTTTCAGACACAAACATACAATTCCAGAATGTGTACTCACCCCAACCGTATAATCAAGCAATATAAAAGAAGTGCCTGGAATATTGCAGCATGTCTAACACCAGATAAAACATATTTTATAATTGCAAAACTAAACCAGCAATATTTAATGGTCAACTTGTGGAACATACTAACGTAGTCTCTAAGGACTCCGCAGAGGGGAAAACAATGGTATGTCAAAACAGATCATCGTAAAGTCACAGGAAAAGTATTCACATCATCTCATCCCTATTTTGTATTTTGTTAATGTGTTTTCTATCAACAAACAAAATTGCTGGTTTGGTTTAAGGATCTGTTTTATTCCTTCTGTCACTATAACACAAGAACTACCACATACTCAAGCACATGTAACAAGTATATATAACAACAAAATATATTTAATCGGATGGGTAAGTAAAATATATATGTTAGACAAATAGATTTTATTTAACATGAAAAGGGTTGGGGTCAAAATGATTAACAGCCCTGGTGTCAACACCCCTTTTGGACTCAACAACATTTCATGTATGCCTGGTTAGGCTTGCTGGAAGATCCACTTACCACCAAGTTTCAGCTTCATGGCAGAGGCAACCAGGTTTTTGGCTTAAATATCATTTTACTAGGTAATCCATTTTTGTTTATCAGAAAAACAATAACAAAACAATTAACCACAAATAAATATAATGATATATATATTTATTATATATATATATATATATATATATATATATATATATCATTTATTTTCTTGAGCCATTTCGGCCCATTAAATACTCCCCAAAATCTGTGGGTGTTAGTCTGTTTACGTGGATATTAAGAAATACATTTGAAAGTATTTCATATATAGCTCTGAATGGCTGATAAGACGGTCTAAAGCCTGCGCCTTTAATTAAAGATACATTGGCTAATGACTTTATTATGCCTCGCCCACCATACCCCTTACCGATCAACTGATTTAAATCCATCTACGAACATAGCACCAAAATAAATTGTTTTAGATATTAATTGAAATACTGCGTGAGTGGCGGGGGACTTAAAGTCAAGATTTTCAATGAGCCCCTAGATACGTATGGACGGTACCCCACATGCTAGGAACCCCAGATATTGACAGACAGTGTTCTACATGCTGATACCCACAAATGCAAAGACAGGGTGGGTAGCAGCAATCCAGTGACATGTCCAATCATTCACATTGCACATTTTGTTCTAAAGCAGTTTTTGGATAAGAGACTATTGCGCAGGAGCTCATGAACTTACACTACTGGATGTCAACTCTTTCAATCAATGATCAATGCCAAAATGTCAGAGTTGCTTAACAAGTAATGTCACATATAACTTACTTGGTGTACTTACTGTCTCTGTAAGATGGTGAATGCTCACTAGCATCACCTTACAAATGATTATACTAAGTGAAAATACATTTCTACATTTCTTCAATAATATCATCATAAAAGGGCACTCTCTGCAGCACTCCATCAATCAGACCTTTATGGTAGAGGGAAGACAACCTTTTCCCAGAATGCACAGGTCCTCAGACTGAGGCAAACATTCATCTTAAGCAGGACAACAAACCAAAGCTTAGATTGGCTTAAATTAAGTCTAACACAACAAAATGTGGAGAAAGTGAAAGGGTCTGAATACTTTCAGAAGGCCCTGTATGTGATAACTACCTCGGCTTAGAGCGATTAATTTTGTCCCTAAAAAACTACAGTATGTCCACTGGTGTGACACTTCTGTAATTAAACAACAAGCCTGCCCTGGAAAAAGTCTAGTTCTCTTACTTGGCCCTGGGACAGTCCAGGATGTTATGAGATGATAGCCCAAACCCTACATTGGAATATCCATGCTGTTGGTCTTTCTTATCTCTGTTTTACCAGTTTACTCATCCTGGTACACAAACCACCATCAACAGCGCCTCTTTGTGTGGCTCCTCTGCATGGCTCCTCTGCTTTCTATTACATGAGGATGAGAAACGACTATCACATCTATGGAAGGCAGCAGGCACACAAATCCACCTCCGATACAAAGATGGAGTGACTGAAATTAACAGCACATTTTTATATATTACAATGTCACAGGTGGAAAATTCCAAGGCACAAATGCATGAAATCCTTATTAAATTGCATACAAACTCTTAATGTAATGTGGCTGTATGACATTGAGTTGTATAACTTCTGTATACGTTTTCTTTACTTCTACATTATTTTACTGTCGTTTTCATCATGTGCCATCTACCTAGCTACTCAATTATTAGATGTTTATTAGCCTAAAATGTGCAACATTTACATACAAGTTAGCTTATGAAATATTTTTAGCATTTTAATTAATGTGATAAAGTCACTAATCAAGCACGTAGCTGCTCTATGTGTTGCTAACCATGCAACATTATAAGCTTGAGATGGGAATAATACTGCCAGTATTTCATGTTAATATTGTACCTAGTTCCATGCTAGGGAGCTTACTTGGTTAGCGTGCTTATTTTCTCAAAACAAACTATTGTGGGCCGTTACTTGTTGTACTTCATGCTAACCTGCACACAGTTAAACATCACTCCAGCAGATGCTTTTAACATGAACTGGGACGAAGGGATCTATTACCTAGTCACTGGGAGTTCAATGAACAGCACTGGCTTTGGGACTGGAGCTGATGCTTTGCTCAGATGACAGAAGAAATCTGCTAGCCTCTGCTGGGAGGCTGCAACTTGGCCATGAGTGGAATGTCCAGCAAGACAGTAATTCCCAGCAAGAATCAAAATCCATGAAATGGCAAATATCAATATTTAGCAAGGGCCATCACACTGATCTGAAATCCATTGGAATGAATTTGTATTAAAGATGGTGGTATTAAGATGATGAAGGAGATCATGGATTCGGAAAGATCATGTTTGGAGGAATTCTCCATCCAATAAAACGCTTTGGAAAAAGTATCAGTGCAGTTATCCTCTGAAGGTGTGTTATTAAAGAGATTTGACAACAGCGGGGGCAGGCTTCGAATGGCCACGCTATGCCATCGGTGTCAGTTATCATCCATTGATGGAACACTTCCTCTGAAATCAATGAAAGCTGTCTGCATTGGAGCCCATCCACTGGCAGAATCCAAGAATTTCAGAGCTTTGTTTGGCTGAGCCACGTGTTCCTTTTATATTATGAATCAAAATAATGAGACTAAACATAGACTTTCAATGATTTCAGGTGGAGCAGGCGGAACATGATAATGTTAATGTCAACACAAACGCGTGTAGTTTAGCTGAAATGTAAGGCACTGCATCAAACTGCAGCTGCGCCATTGCGACTTGACCTTATTCCTTGACCGCAGAATACAGACAGAGCTGGGTCTGGAATGGGTGGTGCAATGAGAACAGGGTTGGCTGGTTAAGGATGCCATGCCAGACTGAGTCCTCTATCAACTCATTGCTGAGTGTTAGTCCCCAGGAGGAAGCACTCATCCAAGCATATTTGTTTGGGCTGACTTCCTGGCTGAGCTAGCATAGTGCTACGAAAACTGAATGGCTTCGTGGAATCTGTTTAGGAGGATGCTTGGTTTAATCTTAGACTGTCCTGACAGACACTGCTGGGAGTTGTTCTAGAAAGTCATATTAACTAAACCTAACCAAATAATCATCCCATTGATACACAATCCTGTTTTCCAAAAAAGTTGGGATGCTGCATACAATGTAAATAAAAACAAAATGATGTGCAAATTATTTAATCACTATATGTAATTTAAAATAGAACAAAGATAACATCAAATGTTGAACCAGAGAAATGTTATTGTTTTTGGAATAATACATTTTGAATTTGATGCCTGCAACACATTTAAAAAAAATTGGGACAGGGACATGTTTATTACTGTGTTAAATTTTCTCTTGTTTTAACAACACTCTGTATGTGTTTGGGAATTGAAGAGACCAATTGCTGTAGTTCTGAAAGGGAAATGTTTTCCCATTCTTGCCTGACACAGGATTTCAGCTGCTTAACAGTTTGGGGTCTCCTTTGTTGTATTTATCATTTCATAATGCATCAAGTTTCCAATGTGTGACAGGTCTGGACTGCAGGCAGACCAGTTTAGCACCTGGACTCTTACTACGGAGCCAATCAGTTATAATATGTGCAGAATGTGCTTTGACATTGATTGCTGAAATAAGCAAGGCCTTACCTGAAAAAGACATCTGGATAGCACCCCTCTTCCCTTCCATCCATAGTCCCATGTACACCTGTCACTTCATATCATGCTCATCTGCCAATCATTTCATGCACACCTGTCAGTTTTACATTGCACTATGTGTGTACAGTTGTATAGTTCTTATTATTATTGATGGGGTTTTTTATAGTGTTATTATTGATTGTTTGTCTTTTTATTTTTATATGATCATTTCTGTTACTTTTTTAACTTTTAACTGTGCTGTCAGGAGAAGGAAAACCAAACATTTTATTGCCATATCTTGTTATTGCAAATGACAAATAAACCCTTTGAACCTTGAAATGTTGTTCAGCATTAATGGTGCCTTTAAAGATATACAAGTCACCCATGCCATGTACACTAATGCACCCCCATAACATCACAGATGTTGGCTTTTGAACTGTGCACAGAAAACAAGCTGGATGGTCCCTTTTTGTTTTAACCTGGAGGACATGGTGTCCATGATTGCCAAAAAGGATTTTTGGACCACAGGAAACTTTTACACTTCGCCTCAGTTTATCTTAAATGTGCTCGGACCCAGAGTTTCTGGGTCTTGTTTATATCTGGTTTCTTCTTTGGATGGTAGAGTTTTAACTTGTATTTGTGGATGCAGCAACGAACTGTATCACAGAAAATGTTTTTGGGAGCATTCCTTAGCCCAAGCATTTTCACTACAGAATTGTGTCTGTTTTTAATGCAGTGCCACCTGAGGGCCCGAAGATCACGGCCATCCAATATTGGCTATCCAGTTTTTGAACTTCATCCTTGCATAAAAAGATTTGTCTGGATTCTCTGAATTTTATAACGATATCATATTGATATTATATATAATGGATAATGAGATCCCCAAATCCCAAAGCAGTTTTACATCTAGAAACATTATTCTTAAATTGTTGCACTATTTGCCCATGCAGTCTTTTACAGAGTGGTCAACCCCAACCCATCCTTATTTCTGAAAGATTAATCCTCCTTATCTCCCAATCATGTTACCAACCTGTTGCCAATTAACCTATCGTAATTAGTTGTGAGATTTTCCACCATGTTCTATTGTTGTATAACACAACTTTTCCGGTCTTTGTTTGCCCCTGTCCCAGTTTTTTTTAAACCTGTAATTGGCATCATATTCAAAGTGGGCATATATTTTTCAAGGAAATTTACACATTTTCTGTTTCAACATATAATATGTTGTCTTTGTACTATTTTCTATTGAATATAGGGCTTAAATGATATGCACATCTTTGCATTCGGTTTTTATTTCCGTTTTAACTGAGCATCCAACTTTTTTGGAAATAAGATTGTATATGTATATATTGTTGATTCGGTACTCAAGTGGTTATCCATGATTTACTGTTTCAGGGAATAAATATGAGGTGACACATTATAAACTCATTATTTATCTATAAACATGACAAAGGTCAGAGAAAAATGGTTGTTGACATCAACAAATTTGGAAACGAGTGTAAAAAAAATAATTAACCTGCCTGGAAGACGACAGAAGTGTATTTTATCCACATTCACCAGTCAGAATCGTTTGAGAGGTAATGAAATTCATTATGCAAAGAAGCCAACTCTCATTCAGACAAAGACATCAGTGCCCAGTGTTTGCTAAACATCATTGCAATCTCGACTGGAACTGGGTTCAATGGTCAAATTAGACTGAAACATACATTTTTGGCCTTTAACACCAGAGATTTATCGGGTGTCAAAAGAGGGATGGACACATAGAAAATAGCCTTTTCCCCACTGTGAAGTATGGTGATTGATATGTGGTTTTGAGGGGCTGTTTTGCATCCAGAGGCATTTGGAACCTTGTTAGAATGCTTGGAAAAATTTACCCTGTCTAGTACCAAGAGATTTTATAGTTAAATTTGTCAGCCTCTGCCTGAAGGTTAAAATGGTGTCATTGTTGGATCTTCCTCAGATCTCTCTCTTCCTATGGGTTCTCCCACCTTAACAAACATTACAGCAGAAGCCTCAGTGCTGTTACTTAGGCAAGGGTACATAAAGTACTGCATGCAGCATTGCCAGTAAAAGCGACACAAGCAAAAAATGATTACATTTTACCCTTAATGTTATCCTAATTAAGGTGAGATTTGTCATATATTCTGAATGTACGTTCAAGCATGATAAACAACCTTTACATTTCTTCAATTTTTTGCTCATCTTTACGAAGGGTGACAGTAATTCTTGATGGCACTGTATTAGCTGTAGTATTTCTGTGAGCAATTATAGTGCCATTTCTTGAAGCAAATAATATAACTCCATACAGAATTGCTTTTCAAAGAAAAACTCAACAGTATTTTCTAAATGCTATGGTGAGATGCGGTTTGCAGTGGCAACTCTCTATTAGCCCCCAGACTGGTACCATTAACATGCTTCTTCCTGAGGCCATGGCTGTCACGAGACAACACAGTAGCACACATTATCCAGTGATTTAAGATCTGTGTACAAACAGAACCACCGTAATAGAAAAGTGAAATCACAGAGAAAAGGTTCTCCTGCGAAGACTACATAAATGGTACTGAAGATCTGTCATGAAACAACGGGATGCGAGAGATAAGAAAATAAATAGTTCCCAGTGCTTTGGACAAATTATATTTTGCAGGTCTTATCATCAATTTCAATGATGATATGACCTGCAAAATAATACCTCTTTTTATAACTTGGATAAAGAGGTAGAGAGGAGATTTTGGTTTGTATCCAAGAACTTAGGACAGGTGATAAAGGTCAGTTACATCATGTCCTCTGTAAGCTTATCCCACTAGGCAGGATAGTTGTCTTTGTGAGTGAATCATTTCCCGGGCTTTGTTGGTGGTCCACTGTTGCATCAACAAAAGCAGTCAACCTCTTCTTAGAACAACTGTCCAGAAATGATATCATTCCATTCTCTACACGCCCTTTGAAGCGGCCTTCACTTGATACAGTGCAGTCGGAGGCGCACAATTACGGGGGGACAGAGGGGGGTCATGCCCCCCCCCCCCAATATTACAGACAGGTCAATATGACCCCCCTGGAAAATTGAAAATCCTGGGATAAATTGACCCTGATCCCCTCCATATACAATACAAACCTATGCCATTGAGTGCAGTACTATATTTCAATTGTCTGTAACCATACAGTAGTACGGGAAGGAGGTCTTGGGATGCTATGTACATTTCAGAAAATCAATACATTATCAGAACCTTCTTAAACACTGGAGAACTACTAGCCATGTAGAGGACAAACGGCAGTGTCCTACACCGGTCAAATGGTTGAGATAAAATATAAAAATGTCACACATTAGATATATTCATTAGAGCCCTGAGGTAGTTCATTTCATGCAGTCTGTCACAAGAAGTCAGTTGGAAAATGGCCTCGGAACTAAAATAAGACACTTATACTGTCCACCAAGTAATCCCCTGCAGAGTAGACTAGGGAACAATATGAGAAAATGGTCTGTATTGTAACCCTGTCCATTTGGCCGCTCTTTGCCTGCCAGAGCCTAGTCACCAATCAGAGCCCCTTTCACATAATGGGAAAGTCAATAGCTGCATACAATCAGTAAACAAATTCAGCTATTTTTAAAAGAGCCTCCATCTCAATTTTAGCAGCAGCAATTTAAATTATTCTAGCGTGTAACACTTTAATTGTGTAAGACAAAGACGATGACGGAGGCACAAAAGAACTTCAGGCATAGCGAGACCTACAAGTAATTTATATGCTGCCACAGAGAGCAAAACAACTGAGAAGTATTTTGTGGGGGTTGTTTTGCTGATGCACTCACATCTGTGTATTCACTGGGAATACAAAGGCAGTTCGTGGGTATAATAAAGCCAAAGCAACAACGCTGAATTTGACCTGTGTTAGAGAAATAGCCTTTTAGCATTCACAGAACAGTTTCACCAACCCATGTCTGTATGCTCCAATATATTTCATGTGATTTAGGCTGGCTATGCATTGCCCTCATATACTCCATAAGTCATATATTTGGGATGAAATACAAAATGTCATCTCAGCCTTACTGTATTTTTGCCATGTAGTCTACATACCTTTGTTGTGCTCAGCCATAATCAACTGTGGCATTTTGGAATCAAGTTACAATAATCTGTGGTTACAGTAAGCCGCTAAAGACTTCCCTCTGAGTCGACTTTTATTTCCCAACCTCAGCGTATGCTACCGATTGTGTGCTGTGTCTACCAAACTAGACACAGGCCCTTTCATTCCCTTTTCTCTGATTCCAATTCAGGGAAAAACTCCTGATTGGAATGTGAGTTTTTGGGTCTGGCTTCACCTGCACTATTCCAGAATGTTACGTTTAGCCTGGAAACCCAGAAGCCAGAAATACAGGCATCAGTAGAGAATCCATACCACAGCCCTGCCAACTGCTTTCAACACAACACTACAGGGCCTATGGAATACATCATCAGTGATTCTTCTGAAAAAAAACACCTCAGTAAATGTGTATTAAAACCCCTTTTTATGCAGAGGAAAAGCCTGTCATTTAGGAGAGTGACAGACACTGCTCTACAGCCCTAACACTAGTGACTCACGTGTTAAGTGGAAGATGCCATCGCAGGCACTGATGTGGGAGAGGAAGGCATTGCCCAGGCCCTGGCCAGAGTGGGCCCCTTTCACCAGTCCTGCTATGTCCACCACGTTCAGGAAGGCCGGGACCTTGCTGCAGAAGAATCAATCGGGTTAGGGCAGGGGAACGGAAAGACAGTCTGTAAATGCTGCTCACGTTCAAACAACTGACTAAAAAAAACAGACATTTTGAACGTCATTCTTCTTTTCCTCTACCTGGCTGTTGTGCATTATCGACTGATTCTATCACACCTGTACACATACGCCACGTAATAATGGCAACAGAGGTACGTTTGATACCTTGATTTCCTTACCAGGCGTCTAGCCGGACCTCTGGAATTTATGCTTTGAGACACACAATCGATGACTAAGAGGTGACAGTGTTCATGTCATAGTGCTCATTATGAATCATACCATCTTGCTCATTGCTGAACATGTTATACAGTGCTATTGCAATACCAGCAACCCAGGGGAGACACACAGAGACACTGATTCATTACAATGATTTATGATCCTCTCACATTAAGCCAATAGGCTGCTTTAACCTTTCTCTTAATGACATATGACGGCCAGCCGCTGACGCTTAAATGATACGGTCTCTTACTTAAAAGACCAAATAACATGGAAAACTGCAGTTTTATGTATAGCATAAAGGACTGTCAAACTCAATGTCAGCGCCATTTCTCTATCATTTCACTTCGCAGTGGTGTACACTTGCT
Organism: Esox niger; assembly: GCA_016801105.1. NCBI lineage: Eukaryota > Metazoa > Chordata > Actinopteri > Esociformes > Esocidae > Esox > Esox niger. The sequence continues at coordinate 87,402 of JACXGJ010000219.1, read as the reverse complement.
GTGGCGTATACATATTCGCCAGAGAGCCCCGTCTAAAGTGTAAATAATATGTGAACAGTGACACCCCGTACCTGACAGGCTTGTGGAATTGGCAGAGGAAATCATAGCGTTCATCTGGAATGGGCACTCGGCTTTCATTTGGGTCAATGGTGCAGAAGGGGAAATTTTCAGCTGCAGCTTGACTCTTTGTCAGCACGTTGAAAAAGGTTGACTTCCTAGGAATAAAAACAGAAGGGAGGTCAGCACGTCTCAGAAAGGGTTGGTGGATCCTAATGGTTTGAAGGGATGATGCTGGTTTATTCAAAGATCTCTGCACAGCCTGCAAGGCAGGGAGGCCATTTAATCTGCACTCTGAAAAAGAGGTCAATCTAATATATTGAACATTTGATCTTCCAGATCATAAATGGCCTGATTGTAAAACATTAAGCCCAATTACAAGGTCAGATAATCCTGTAATAGATCAATTGTGTTCGAAATCCATGCGAAAATTACGTTCCTGACGGACCTGAGCTGTTGAACGGGATCAACCAAACATTGCCCCATGTTGTGCTCACCAAGCATCTGTTCCAGAGCACAAGCACCTCAAGAGTCCTTCAGGTTGCACTGACTAGCCAGTGAACACAAGTGTAATAATGGCACGGCAGTTAAATACAAACCTGGATGTTTCGATCTTCATCTCCTCACCTGGTGCACTCTACATTTCAATGATTGGTCGGTTCACTCTCCAAAACGTACCTGTCTGAAGTTGCCTGAAGATTACTGTGATGCAGCATGGTTTCCTTACACATTCCATGATGGTTCTAAATGCTACCATGTATTTATAAGGAGGTTTTAGATCACTGTGAGAAACGAACAATACGCCTGTGATTTACAACTGCAGAGGAGTGTTCAAGTTCTCAGACAAAGGTAACACACGTAGTAAAAGGACTACATGCATTGACCTACGTAGGTTATGAATATTTCTGCAAGTGGACCTTGGCAAACTGTTGGACGAATAACAGCTATTCTGCTTAGCGGTAGACAACCAAACGTTGCTTCAGTTAGCCCTCATGTTTTTCCATCATTAGCTTATCATAGCACATAACATGAGGCCAGGTGAAGATAAGTGAAGGCCAGGCAGCGAGAAGACAGTGGTCAATGAGATAGTCCCAGGCCTTCTACTGTTTCACATGGGACAGATGATCCCCAGCAGACAGTAATATTAATAGTAAATGACAGCAGACAGAAGTGGCTGGTCAGAAAAACAGAGTATTCTGAACAGCATCCACTGTGTCTAACTAGGTAGGATTAATTTAGGATTATCCAGAGTGAATTACAATACTGAATGTATCAGCTTTCTTTATGTTTTGTACAGCTACACTATAGAAACTTAGACCAGAACCCTGGTTTGGCATGCGCCATGCTCTACCAACAGAACCAGACAGAAACCAGACACACATTCATTGATCAAAAGCATTCCATTGCAGTTTATTCAACTGCATGTAAACATTTTTGATTATTATTTAGTTAACTACAAACTGCTGGTTTCATAAAATTTTGCACATGGGAGTTTCCCTGAAATATGCAATGCATGGTTCCCATGTAATGCGCCTAAAGGAGTTCTAATCTACAAGTTCTAGTATCTTGTAATGATATAAATATATATATATTTAAACAGACTCACAAAGGCCATATGGTAAATATTGTTTGTTAAGCAGTAAAGAAAAGTTTGTTTAAAGTTAAAGCCTGTTGACATACCCTACATTGGGCAATCCGACGATTCCTATTTTCAAAGAGGTCCCAAACCGTCCAATTAATGGTGTTGGCTGTTGTCCATCACCACCCTTCTGCTAATAAACACAATGTGTCAATATCCATAGATTGAGAACTAAGGGCATTATGCAATCTAAGCTTGACATTAATTCTGGGCGTAGACTACTAGCGAATACACAGAACACACCTTCTTGGGAGCCATGTCCTGTTCTTCTGTTTGCACCAGCTACTTAAACTGCACTTGCTTACAGTGACAAAAAATATACAGTAGAGAAAATAAGCTAATAGCTGTCTAGCTAACACCACCTTACATTGACCAAACTGGCTAACGCCTTACTCTCAAAATAGAACACGCTTCCCCTGGATATGAAAGATGACACTGGTAGCTGTCGATCTGACCATGTTTTTAAATTTAGCACACACTTGTTAATATACGAAGTATAGGCCTACTGTACTAACTGTAAGAGCTGAGCCAAGCTTAATTTTGTCATTTAGAACTGAATGTACATTGGCACTATTCATAATGGATGAGAAAAAAATACTTGTGACTTGCTTGATTGACACTCATCATTGATAGTCATACCAATGCCAGGATAGTTACATTACAATACTTACAACTGACTTGTAAGTATTGCAACACATGCATAAGATATATTACTACAGGAGTCTAACCAAATGTCAGGTATAATAAACATGATATTCTCTAACATATAATAGTAAAGAGGCAGGCAAATCTGAACCACAAAATCAAGGAGGGTAAAATCTACTCATGTGAGCAGCTGTGGGATTACTGCTGCTTTAACAAGATGAATCACTTAGGCTACACCTGACTTGCTAGTTTATCCCGTCGACAAATACGATGTCATTTCATACCGTATCATATATTTCAACATTATTCAGTGAATATGTGTTTCTCCAGATATATTAAATAAAGTGATTTTACAAACACAATATTACCAACACTAAAAATATGAAAGACGTCCTATAAAAAAGGCAGAAATGGACTAGACACAGGTTAGAACACTTGTGCTTTGACAATGAATGGCAAACAGCTTGGTATATCAGTCTTTGAAAATTTGCGAAATAAATACTTCAATAATTCAGTGCGTTAGTCCACAACTTAAAATAGAGAACTGATGTTGATTTGGATTACACGAAATAAAAACATGAGTGTTTATGACAAAATTATGTTTTCTTGCATATAGGCTAAACATTCGGTCCAAAATGTAATACACCCGTTTTAAGATAATGATATCTATTAACAAATACAACAGAAAATTTACGAATGGTGTTATTGCCCCTAAATTTTATTCCCCTCTTGGACCGAAACAGGTGTAGGCCTGTGATCCTCTACCACTCTGACCAAGAGATTACACCGATGAGATAATTGTCCACAAATAAACTTCCCTCAAGGCCAAAGCAAATTAATCCTTGCAGAGAGGGACCAGAACAACACCAGAAAGCTCTAATCCAGCACCCTGCGTCGTTTAACATGCAGAAAACGAGCCACTAATAATCTAGATTTGAAGCAAGTCAAAGGCCTTTTGTAGCAAGAATTTAAATGAATAGGATTGGATTGATCATTTATCTTTTGTTGTTGAATGCCTTGATGGATGCAGCGTCACTTAGCCTCGGCACAATAGATGCACAGCGTTTTGTTCTACCAAATAAATCATTCTCATTGTTTAAGGTACATTGATCAATCTAATGACTTGTAATAGGCTCCTAATTGCCACAGAAAAGTGCTCTCAGATGGAGTCCTGGATGCTGGATTCAACTCTAAATTCCCACTTGAATGACACTGTTAAAATATTTTTAAGAGACGATTTTGTCAAGGATGCTGCAATTGGGCAGCCTATAGCAACTATTGCGTACATTGACAGGTTATCACATTTCTAAGGATTACATGAAATTGAATGAAATTCCAAACTCTAGTAAATTGACAACGTCATTCAAAATATAAATACTGCTTTCAAAATGAATGTTGGCAATCAAATGTGAACCAACGTGAACTAACACCTGTCATTTTGAATGATAAAATAATCCTTGTTACCGAGCTCCGTTCTTTCAGCCTGTAATGTTTTTATTCGTTTGGTATTTTGCTCACTTCTTAATATTTGTCAAAGTGTTTCAAAATAAGTTAGATGTTAAATAACGAGGGAATAATTACTCTCATTTAAAGTAAGCAGTGGATCGAGGTCATTATCTTGTCTTTACTCGTTAATAAATGTTGCTGTTTAGATAGAGACAAATTCAGAGCCTGATAATAGAAGCATTTTTGTTATAGCAAAATAATCAAAAATGAATGACCTGACACTTATATTTTACAAAAAAGTGCATTTCACTCGAACATGTAAAATTGCAGGTTTTCCCCAAAATACATATACATATTTATATAGAAAAAAGTAATAGCAAATAAATCATGATCAAACAACAGACACTCCCGCTGTTCGAGCTACTTTGGCATTACAATCAAATTTGTTTATGCATAATCGACATTTAATAGTGCTAATAGCACTCAACTCAAATTGCCATGATTGCAAAAATGAAGCAATTTTCTTTGCTCCGTTCGTTGGATTTGATGAAATTGTTTTATATTCACCTCTCCAAAGGTGGGGATTTAAAGCAGAGAGAGCCTTTGCATAAATTGCGCTAAGCTGACTGGCAGCATTCAACCTCTATAATGGAGCATTATTTGGCCGTTTTGAATACTGTAATGCACAGCTTTCGGTGAAGCCTTTCTCTGGAAAATTGCTTTAACTTTTAAAGGGATGGTGATTCACACCAAAGCAGGCCATTGTTAGCATTATGTCATTACCCCTAAATGTTTTAACAAGCTGTGAAACACGTTGACATATATTGCATTGTGATCTTAAAAAAACAGATCCAAAGAAAGAAAAAACACTGTAGTCGTGTCATTTTGCGGGAAGAGGTTAAAGCTGCTGAGCTCCGCACAGACTTTTATTACTTAGTTAAATGTAATATTAGTAATCCGAAATCTTTATTAGTTAGGAAATTATCTAAGAATTGTGATATTGAATCTATAAAAGGACACTATATTGGTAATAGTGTGTTGTCAGGCTGACAAGAAAAACAGCTTCTAATGTGATTATCAGTTGCATTATGGAAATATTAGCAATATTTTCAAACAATTGTATTTGGATAGTTTTAGGCTTTTACCCTTTACAATACCATCAAGTTGATTGTCACTTTCTAATTAACCCACATTCGCTCCTCCACACCCTCAACACAATCGCATATATAGGATATGACTGGCATGGAGATGTGCACGAGCGAACTTCGCGCGTACTCAACGTAAACACATAGGCTCCGTTTTTTACTCTTATTGGTATTATGACAAATCACATCCGATCTTTTCACATCTGATCTTTCTCCGACCTCATCTGATTGGTGAAAAGACGCGGGGAATAGTAGCAGAATTCGTTTACATGCGTAAATGCGGCCACACACATGCAGTTTACAAACATGTCCACAGTAAGTATCCAAGCAAACACCGCATGACCCAGTGAAAACGTAAAGATAACATTCCCAGTTAAATTGCATACCTTATATTGCAAGGGTCCGGAGTCAGCCAGCACTGAGTGATAATTACTCAACTTATTGGACTGAGTGTTGTGGAACTTCTGCTTAACTTCATATCCATAAACTACAAGAAAGGATATGTGCTGCGCCTGATGTTTCCATTCCTGAAAGTGCATGACAGCTTTAGTTTCGACAAATATAAAGGCAAAGCAAATTCTCATAGATGTTTCAATAGCCTAATCAGTAATCCCTTCATGTAATGAAACATTAACAATGCGATTGATTCTACGTGGGATAATAACGAGTTGCAGATATCAGAACCTACCAATCTATATCCCAATTATTTGCAGTAAGAAAAAAAACATTTATATGACATTTTGTTTTTTTTAAACACAGTTGGTCAGAAGCGTTGGGAAATGCAACAGAATGCATCTTCATACACAAGAAACAAAATACCTCTAAATAAATCATATACAATGCTTACCTCTAACAGAAGACCTGGTTACACCAAAATGAGCTCGATTCTACAATGAAACGACACACTGAGCCTTGATGGTGGAATACATAAAAGGCATAAAAAATACCAAATGGTATCTTGCTTGACAGTCAGAGCCGCATAACAGTTATTGATTGACGTGAGGCTTTTAGCGTTTCAGTCCTTAGTCGAGACTCTCATTGGCCGACTTCGTCCATTTGCCAAGAACCCAGCGCTAAGATTGGCTGCTTACGCTTGCCAGCTGTACTTCAAAGAACGCGCTCTCTACAACTAGGTAGTGTAGGAGCTCCGAGCCAGGAGAGAAATCGTGTGACTACGGAAAAGCAGTGCCTGAGTCGAATTGGAAAAGTACACATTATTGCAGAATTGTCACCGATTCAACATAGCAAAGGCCCTGGATATGGCTACGTCTATACTTGGGGTAAGGCGGAAAAACATTTGTTTTCAATTCCATGCTTAAAACATGCGTAAAAAAGCAATGTTTTCTTTTTTACTAAAATATATTTTGCCATCCACATAGTTTACTGTATTAAAAGTGCTAGTTTAGATGTTGTACATTTTTACTACATTTTCTGTTTATAGACCGCTTTCTCAGATCAAAATAGTTTAATCTTAAACAAACTTTCAAAATAAGCTACTTACATGAACAAACTTTCCAGGCTAGTTAACTCTCGAATCCGGGGGACTGTATTATCCCGATGCTTGTTTTTTATTTGGTTCAGTGATTGGTTAGTTTACATTTCAAACACTTTATGAATTATTTTGCTGTCTACATTTATTATTTAAGCCATTTATACTGTAGGTCATCTTGTAGCCCCACAGATTTCTTTTAAAAAAGAGAAAACACCGAAAATATTTGACGTAATACATTTATCTTATTTTTAGACTTTTTTTAGATATTGCTTGCAGTGTTCTAATTTACAGTGATTTATCTCTTTGCAGGAAGAACCACGATTTGGAACTACCCCTCTAGCTATGCTGGCTGCTACTTGTAACAAAATTGGCAATACCAGTCCTCTTACAACTCTACCCGATTCCAGTGCTTTTTCAAAAGGCGGATTTCATCCTTGGAAGAGATCCTCCTCTAGTTGCAACTTGGGATCCAGCCTGCCTGGATTCACTGTAGCAACAAGCCGCGGATCAACCGGACTAACATCAACTACTGGCACAGGCAACAGCGCTTTCTGCTTAGCCTCTACCTCGCCGACCTCATCAGCGTTTTCCACAGAGTACAGTAGTCTGTTTTCCAACTCAACAGGCATTTCGTCTCAAGAATCTGGACAATCAGCCTTCATCTCAAAAGTCCACACATCGGCGGAAACACTGTACCCAAGGGTAGGGATGGCACATCCGTATGAGTCATGGTACAAATCTGGTTTCCATTCAACCATCTCCGGCGACGTTACTAACGGTGCGTCCGCATGGTGGGACGTTCATACCAACCCTGGCTCATGGCTCGAGGTCCAGAACCCTGCAAGCTCGCTGCAGACGTCCCTGCACTCCGGGACGCCCCAAGCCATTCACTCTCAGCTCAGTGGCTACAACCCTGACTTCTCCACATTAACACATTCGGCATTTAGCTCAACCGGTATAAGTCCCACGGCATCTCATCTTCTATCAACTAGCCAACACCTGTTAACACAAGAGGGATTCAAAACAGTCATTCCAACATACACGGACGCCTCAGCCGCAAACGCCATGATATCAGGTTCCAGTTCTGGTTCCTCAAGGTCATCCAGGAGGTACTCCGGCAGAGCCACTTGCGATTGTCCAAACTGCCAGGAGGCAGAGCGGCTGGGGCCTGCAGGGGCCAGCCTTCGGAGGAAAGGACTTCACAGCTGTCACATTCCTGGCTGCGGTAAGGTGTACGGCAAAACATCGCACCTCAAAGCCCATTTGAGATGGCATACTGGCGAGCGGCCCTTTGTCTGCAATTGGCTTTTTTGTGGCAAAAGATTTACGAGATCAGATGAACTTCAGAGACACCTCCGTACCCACACCGGTGAGAAAAGATTTGCTTGCCCAGTATGCAACAAGCGCTTTATGAGGAGCGACCATTTGAGCAAGCACATTAAAACCCACACTGCCGGTGGCGGAGAAGGCAAAAAAGGAAGCGACAGTGACACCGACACCAGTAACCTGGAGACCCCCAGGTCCGAGTCTCCCGAACTCATTTTAGACGGGGTCAATCCAAGAATCAAGGACCCATCTCCTCACGACGAGCACTGAATGGCTGTTATTTAAATGACCTCGAAATCAACTTTTTAAAGAAAATTACCAGTACCAAAACTGGCACATGTATTAAAAACGGGTCTGGGTTTGAGTGAGAATTTTGGAGGAAAATACAATTTTATGCATTTGAAAACTACAAGTAATTAGATCTGAACATTTGATTGATTAAATATGTTCCACTCGGTATTAAACACAAAACGAAAAGCAGAAGTATTCTATATTATATGATTATAAGTCACGCTGTCAACTTAAAAATGAACCGGAGGACATTTTACAGGATCACCGCGTACAAAGGGTTGAGTTAACCCATATGAACTTGGTTGGACAATGTGTGTCGCCATCCTCTTGTACATATTGACAACAATGTGTTACTTTCATGTAAATGTTAATTATGGTTGTTTTATTCGTGTTTGGGATCCTGAAATTCAGGGAGTTTACTTTCAACGCACTTTGTGGATATGTATGTACACAGCTTTTTTAAATTCAGTTAACCATTACATTTATTTGCTAAAAATATATAAATGTTTACTTGTATAAAGTCACAAGTATAAGCCTTTCATTTTGTCATAATTAAAATAATCTAAAATCTGAGGCAGTAGTTGTGATGGGAATGTTTCACTATCTTGTGTCCCATGGGATATGCATATGTTTTCATTATACAACATGAAAATAAATTATGAACAATAATAATTTATTGGATGGGATAAGTCATAAATATTACGACTGTCAAACGTAAAATGTAGATAAGCAGGAGGGTTCCTTTACATAAAATCAATCATACATTGTTGATATACCTATGCAATTGCACATTGACGTGCATTCTCTCTGAGGAATAAATAAATAGTTAATGCCCCGGAAAAGACATTTCATGCCCAAATGAAAATCTTGTTAAATGGTATTAATTATGACTTGAAGCACATCGCAGCCCCATGTGTCTTGTATTTGCGATTAGGGATTCGTGTCTTATCAAATATCTAATTAATCTCCGAGACATCATTTGTTCAGCTTTACTTTATCTGGGGGCTTCCGAAGGGGTTTTGATGACAAAAGCCCCCTGAATATTTATTTTAATTGTCCAAATTAACTGCTTTAATTTGCATGTCAAACGGAAAGATGGCAGTCCAAGAATAAGGATAAAGCATTTCTAATCTTTCGTAGAAACTCCACACTTGATTTGACGTTATGGGAACTGTTTCTCAACTTTCGAAAAAAGGGGTAAAAAGCCATATGCAAATGTTGAATTCGAAATGCTCTTGTCGCAGCGCAGTCAAATGGTTCCTGCGTGTTATTTGAATATCAGTGGCCCCGTTTTGAAAGGGTTCAAGGATGCTCTCTGACTTCTTTGTGCTTACCCAGTGCAGCGTCCGATCTCAAAGAAAAACCCGGGGAATAATTACAGCGTGGAGCCCAGGCCTGGGAATAAGTTAGGGAGAGGCATCTCATCTAAACCTCTCGCTGAAGAGGAAGTTAAATTGACCAGAAGGCAATAGATTAAAATTATTTGTGATTTCCTTTTGTATGGCTCGGAGAGATTATGAAAATAACGCCTAATTATAATACTTAAAATGATTTTTTTCTGCCTAATGACGACCAAATTCGAGTTCAAGAATAAAGAAAAATACATATGCAAAAAACATAGAAAATACTTACACAAATAGCCAAGAAAATACTAGCCATATCACATCATATTTAGCATTCTATAACAATGTATACTTTAAAATGGGAATAGATGATTTACAATAAAATACACCTGTTCAAAATGAAGCTAGACAAATCTAGACTAACATAAATTAAGAAAAGCAACCTGCAATTTTCTTGTGACAATGAAAAAAACAGTTGAGGTTTTAAAATATACACATTTTAATTTTGCGCAACATATTTGCTTTAAAATCTGAGTATATTTGAACGATTATGTTTCTCATAAAAATCTGGATTATTTGGCTTCTTGTACGTTCATTGGCACAATTATTAAATTAAACGGTTTCCTTCAAGGCAAATTGGATAATTTCATTACACAATACTACATTTGAATTTCGTTCTATTTTCATTAAGAAAATTAATTGTGAAGTAGTATTATGTTATAATTCATTAACATAGTTTGCAATAAAATGGCAGCAAGGGGGTTAAAACCAACAAGGTCTAGAAGTGCGAATAAATGCTTCGGGGGAAAGAAGCCTGGGGTTGCAGACAGTAGGAGTGCTGTCAGTTATCGCTTTGTGGCTTTTCCATGGAATGCCCTCTCGCCGAGCATTAAGCAAAAGTCATCTTTTCTATAGACAGATCAAAGAGAATCAGCGTGACTTTACGCGACACAAGACGCGTATCACCGCTCATCCGCTCGCGCAATGCTACCTCTGGTCTGCAGGGTCAAATAACAATGTTACTATTAAAGGTCGGTAATTAATATTTTTTTGTGTTGACAGAATGTTATTTCATAAAATCAATTGATATACATTAGTTGAAATGCCCACCCTCGCAAAATTATACGGTTGGTCGCAAACCATAAAAAGCACAACATTTTGAAGTGATTCATAAAATAAAAACACGCAAGCAATTATCGCTTTTCTATTCGAGATCCATAATTCTCTCTTCTAATGTTTTGGTATGGCTAGGCAAACACAAATAGGCCTTAAGGCTCCTAAACATTGGTTCAACCGTAAATAAATCTTGTAGATGACACTATTGAAGTTAAACTTCAAAATAACCCCAATGGCACAACCGTTAACTGTTTTCCATGAATGATTATGACTTGTAGCCACATTTAAACTGAATTGGCCGACTCAAAGTCGCGCAATGTTGTGTAAATCGTGCCGAAAGGTTTGCAGTGTCCACTTAGACACGGAAATTCCAAAGAATCCGTATCCTCTGCCCCACATGCATCACTTATGCAGGCCCCACGAAAATGCATACGCCCTCGGATTGTCATTTGTCAAACACAAGATAACGCAGTCCACGCTACTGTTTAGAGCACGTGTAAAACAAGCTTAAACGACGAGGCTAAGTTTGAAACAAATCGAATTAAACACGATTACAACCACGTGAGAAGTTAGTCCTACATTTGATGTGCTATTCAAAATTCTTAGTTTTCTGAAGAGGGGCATATTTACTGAAGTGACAGCTATGAAACCTGCATATAAGACAGGAATATGTTCCCTAATAGGACAAACCAAAGATATTGCTGTGATTCATGTAATTTCAGGTCTACTGCTGCCCTCTACTGAAGGAAAAGCACGACTGCATTTCAGGGACCTCCGCTACCTATAGCAACAGCCAGCTAACCAGTAAGAACAAAACATAACCTACATACGAAGACTCGAGAAAAGTTACGTTTTTATGGATTTGTTTAATGTTCGATGTTTAATAAAGTGCGTACACTTCCAGAAAAATATTAACAGTATTAAAGGAGCATCATAAAATGTAAAACATTCCATTTTGATTAAAAAGAAAAAAGGTTTGCACTTGTCTACTGATATTTTAGCGCTTCCTCTCGGCTCTATCTCTGCTCCTGGTGCTTTTATCCTTCCCTCTGCTTGTGCTCCTGCTTCTCCCCCTTCTCTCTCCCCCTCTCTCCCGGCTTCTACTCATCTCCTTAGTTGCAACCTTCCTACCGTTTACTCGATCTCTGCTCCTACTCCTCTCTTCTCTCCCGGCCCTCTCTCTCCCTCTTTCGTGGCTTCTGTTCTTTTCCACTTTATCCCTGCTTCTTTCCCTGTCTCGTCTACTGTTCCCTTCATCTCCAGCATTAAACTTGTCTTTACCTCTCTGGTCCCTGTCTCTGTCATGGCTCATGCGTGGGCCAGATTCAGAGCTACTGTCAGGCACCTGGCTCTCCCGGCTGTGGGCATGACCCTTCTGACCTTCCTGTTTAATCTGTCTCTGTCTTCCTGGACTGGACTGCCTGGCCTTGCTCCTTCCCAGCTCGGCCCGGCTAGGGTTCTCCTGTCTGGCGTGGTGTAGCTCTGTCTGTGTGGATGTTGGGCTCTGGGACCTGGTCCTGTGAGAGGAGCCCTGGGTTTTACTCTGGACCCGTCCCTCATGCTCAGGACTGCGGTCACGACAGGAGTCCGTTCTGGCGCGCTTCTTCTTTCTCTTTTGGCTCTTGGGGCTGTTGTCAGAGTCACTGCTGCTATCACTGGAGCTGTCACTACTGGCCTGCTTCTTCTGCTTCCCTCTGTGCTTCTTTTTCTTCTGCTTTTTGCTCTTCTTTTTCTCCTTCTTTTCGAGACGATCCAGTTTCCTATAGAGTTAAAACGACGGCATGTTAACTCACAATGACTTTTTCTTGAATCATCCTGTCTGTCATTTTACAACATGCATTAGATCAAGACCACTACATGTATGTGTGGTTATTGGACACTCCTACCGGAGGAGCTTCTCTTTCTGTTTGGTGGTCAGCGACTTCAGGAATTCAACCTCCGGATCCTCCTCTTCTTCACTGGCAACATACACCTATAGGATAGAAACCATGCACATTCAATCAAACAGTATATATACACATACAATTCAGATAATGCAGCAAATATGCAATACAAAATGAGAATGAAACCTACTGAAAAACATACACCACATGAATAGCTAGAGGTGAAACAAGTAAGGCAAAAAAAATGAAAAAGACCCTCTACTGATTTCTGTTTGAAGGAGGACAGGGGGAGGTAAACTATATACTACTGCATCTGGTGTTACAACACTCCTATAATTTTAGCAGTTAGTCTCATCACATCTGCCCAATTGACTAAACTTAAAGCGACTGGAATAGCTTGGTGGTTTACTCTGATAATTGGCCATTTTGCCGCAATCACATTTAGACTGGGGATCTAGCATAGATATTGTTGTTCTTTTTTCATCAGGGGGGTAGAGGAACAGAAGATTACCTGCGATGGATCACAAACAGTAGAATTTCTCCCAAGGACACATTTCTTCAGGGCAAACCCACTGTTTCGCATCTCCGCCATTAACTCGGAGGGGTGCATCGACGGACCTGTTAGTACAAAGCACAGCTTCAAAGTCCCATTGATGTCTGCCCACATCCACCACTGCCTCCACAGTAGGGAATTCAGGGGCGGCTTTGTTAACAAAAAGGGACACCAAATCAACTCACTCGTCTTCTGGCTGAGCAAATCATACAATATCATTCTCCGAAAGCAGCGGTTAGGGGAATCAGAATACACAATAATTGAATCCCCCCCAACACAGGGGGGGCTCTATTACGGCCCTCCACCATCAACACCAAGCGCAGGACTCTCTTGCAGTAAACACATTACTTTACCACTCCACTGGCTGATTGTAGGAGTCAGAATAGGCTCCGCTCTACAGGACACTAGGTGGGATGGCAACTAGTGCTAACACATACTATAGGTACAGACTTCTCACGACCATACACTGTCACAGTGAAAGCGGATTCTGCCGGAATGCATATTCATGCAGTTATTATGAGTCATATATACAGTATTCATGATAAAAAGAGGGTAATTAAAATAAGGTAATTACGCTGCAAAATGCACTGTAGATATGAAATAAAAGCAGCTAACCACATGTGGTGAAAAAATTAAGATAACACAGCATGTCTGTGAAGTATTACTGATAATAACCAGGTTGGTTTTTTGGCCTTTAATCAGGTAGGTCAGTGTAAAAGGTTTGTTTGCACATACCGGCCTCCTCTGTGGGCGCTGCGCTCGCGTTGATTCCAGACAGCCCGAAGAGAGGGCACTCTCTGTCCGTGTTCACATGGCCCCATTTGTGACACTTGATGCATCTCACGTTGCGCACCTGAGAATTACAGGTTATTATGCGTCCGTCTGATCACTGCATCCCTCATAACACCTCCGATGGGGACCAAGTGGGATGGGGACAGGCAGAGCAGGTACTGTAACTCTGCAGGCATAGCGTGCCATAATGACAACGCACCGTGTGATCCTAAACTCAGCACAGGCAGCATGGTGAATAAAAATCTCTCTTAACAGGAAACAATATTCTCCTGTTAAGAAATGCAGACAATAACAGCAGAATAAGTTATCACGAAGTACTGGTAAATAAAGGACATCTAATAGGAAATACTTGACTTAATGAGGGAGACAAAGCACACTGAAAACAGCATCCACACAGATGCATTAACATCCCATCATGCTTTTGTTCTTGTATACAAATGATGGAATGACTGAGTTAATTTTGGCTACAAGGTCAAGAAGACATTTGAATGACTGATTGTGGTGATTGGTTAGGGCATATTTCGGGGGAGCTCCAGTTGGACTGCACAACTCGGGGATGTTCCACATTACACCACGACCATAACCAGATCATTGAGAAACTAAAAACGTATTGATACTGAAGTGGTCCACACCATCCACACTTAAAGAATTACTTCACATCCCTCCTACAAATCACTTAGAGAATCTATGCCAAGGTCTCTACATTGTTCAAACAGCCTGTGGCACAGTCATACCAAGATACTATTTTGGTGTTTGCTTCAATCTTGGTATTTACCTGTCGGTTATTTTAAAGGTAAATACATTAAAAAAAAGCACACACGATAAATACATTTAAAAAGTTTCATAAATTCACCTGAATTCCAAATGGTTGATCCCGAATAGCCATGTCATCCTTGGCGTACCTATACAGATTAAAGAGTAAATATGTTTTTTTTTTTTTACTCCAGTTCACAAAATGTTATTTGATTAAACCAATCAATGACATACTTCTCCCGAGGGGCTGTCTTTTGCCACTCAAACTTGTATTCCGATTCCCCTTCCTGTTAGAAAATATACCATGTAATGAACTGCCACAGGACATGAAATCTACACCATTGAAAAAAGCATTTATGGTTACATTAAAAAATTAACATGCAGCACTCTGAGACTAAGAACCACACTCGAGTTTTTAACATACCTCTTTGGTCTCCTCTTTTTCGTTGAGTGCAGAAGGGAGAAGGAAAAAGTGGAGATCAGTGGAAAGTCATGGCTGTTCAATTGGATAATAGCAGGAGGGGCAACATTGATGCAGTTACCTTTGGATGCTCCAGGAGGAGCTTCATACATGAAGTTGAGACCATTTTTCACACGATCGTCTCCCATGAGCAGTCTGTTGTTATGATAAAGAGGAGATATTATTGCACGACAACAAAGAGTTTCATTTGGGTGGAATAGAAAGTATGCGTCTGTAATGTAATGAGACTAAGTACGAAGCCCTATGTCAAGGCTAATCATCCATAAGATCCAAATATCTGGACCATGTGTTCGGATCATTGGACCTCACCTGTTGTTGTATGTATCTTGTTCTTTTAGATAAGAATTCATGAGGTCCTCCTGCTTCTTCTTCTCGAAGGTCAACTTCTGTTCTGCTATCCATACCTGTTCAAACACAACACAGATTTATGTTAAGACCTACACTAGATTGGAACTTTGCAATCCAATTTACAGAACAGTGCAAAAAACACTCAGGCACCTGAAAGTCCAACTAAAGCCATTTATTTTGTTAGTATGTTTTAAATTTGTAAAATTATTTTTGTCACAAATAAACACAAACAAAATAAATGTGCTCATGACTTTTACACAGTACTGTCGGTAGCTTGGTTTAACGCTTTAAAATGAACTCTCTACATTTTGGTAGCAGAGAAGTTGCTAAGGATAGAGGATTCTTGACAATGCAGTCAAAGTAAATTAATTGTAGGGTGTTATGTAATGAAGCAAAACGTTGGAGGTTATATGACAATTCTACATCCATCACTCTAAACAAATGCATTTTAATAATACCGTTTTTCATTATTCATAGGATATGAGCCCAAATTTAAAGTAAAAGCTACACCATGAACCCAGGACAGGCTTTTTATTAAAAACTCAGCAAATAACACTCATATTGTATTTGCTTTCGGTTAAAGACATTTCTCAGCCAACCGAAGTTAGATCAATGTTACACTGTATTAACGTCAAATATTTTCAGTGAGAAATGAAAAAGAAACAGTTTAAAAAGTACATCTTAATTTGTATATTATCAAGGACCTGTTCAAATACAATTGGCCACCCAGGACCCCCGAGGCATTTCACACACAATGGTGATTAGGGTTCACCATTTATGACACGACAAACAGAAAAGGGTGTAGTGAACTAGAGAGCTTGGAAAGAACAATTCGTTTATGATAAGACAGCAGATTGTGCCATTGGATCATCATGGACCAACATCCCTGTGGAATGTGTCAGATACCGTGTAGAAATCATCCAGGCTATACTGGAGGCAGAGCGATCTGACCAGTTATTAGATGACTGTACCTAACAAACTGGCCAATGACTATACGGGTATGCAGCTTGTTGACTGGCAACTCCCTTTCGTTTTCTAAACCTAGGATATTAATGACTTGAAAGAGCACAGTACATCCTCTCTATACTGTAGCATCCAAACTCAGGTACAGGCGTAGTAAGGAGTGAGCTTTGTTAATGGATGTGTATTGTTTTGTTACAGGTTAGATTTAGTGATATGTCTAAATCCAGATCATTTGTGTATTTGTGCATGTCTTTGGTGGGTGTGCGTGTTAGCGGAGATGCTATACGAGTTGGTATAGTAGGGGGTGCACGCAGGTGGCAGGGGCTCAGGGTTGGGCGTCTCATTTGGCACTCTAGGCATAATCAGTTAACTAATCAGTGTAAACTGTGATGTATAGCCTGCTAGTAATTTGTAGGCAAAACCATTACTCTTTTGTTCATGATTATGTAATCCTAATTATATATGTAGCCTACACAGTTTTCACACTATTCTGCGTGTGATTGAAGTTAGTTTCCTTTGTTTGCATTTTTTTAATGAAAGTGAATTAAACATGGAAGTCAAGTCCAAATCCGAAGTTTGGACACCTACTCATTCAGTGGAATTTCGGTAAGTTTGACTATTTTCCACATTGTAGAAAAGTAGTGAAGACAACAAAACTATGAAAATGCATGGAACCTTGCATCAACCAAAACGAAAAGTGTTAAACAGATCAAAATACATTTTATTTTGTAGTCTTCAAAGTAGTCACTATTTGCCTTGATGACAGGTTTGCATACTGTGTTCTCTCAGCCAGCTCCATGAAGCAGTCACCTGGAATGCATTTCAATTGACAGGTTTGTTCAACCTTCATTTTGTGGAATTGATTTCCTTCTTAATGCATATGGGACTATCAGTTGTGACAAGGTAGGGTTGGTATACAGACGACCATTCTGTCTGTACTGTAGATAATTGTCTGTAATGTAGTAGTCCAAATTATAGCAAAAAAAGCTCAAATAAGCAAAAAAACATAACACTACCAAAGGACACCGATAAGAAATTTGCTTGGGTCATGAAACATGAGAAATGGGCATAAGACCGTTAGAATTTTGTCCTTTGGTCTGAGGAGTATCCATTTTTAAATGTTGGTTCCAACCACCAAGTCTTGTGAGGAGCAGAGTGGGTGAACAGATGATCTCCACATCTGTGTGAGATTTTTTTATTCAAGGCAACTATCCTAGTTGGTTTGTGCAAAATGGGATTACAATCTGTTTTTCAACAGGACAATAACCAAAAACACACCTCCAGACTGTGTAATGGCTATTTGACCAAGGAGAGCGATGGAGTGCTGCATAAGACAACCTGTACTACACATTCACCTGACCTGAACCCAATTGAGATGGTTTAGGATGAGAAGGACAGCAGAGGGAAGAAAAAGCACCAAACAAGTGCTCAGCATATGTAGGAACTTCTTTAAGACCATTGGAAAAGCATTCCAGGTGACTACCTCATTAAGCTGGTTGACAGAATGCCAATAGTATGCAAAGCGCTCCTCAAGGCAAATGGTGGCTAAATACGAATGTATTTTCATTTGCTTAGCACTTTTTTGGTTATTACATGATTCTATGTGATATTTCATGTAAAATATTCACAATTATTCTACAATGTGGAAAATTGTAAAAAATAAAGAAATAACCAAAAATTATGTGTCTAAACTTTTTTGATTGGCACTGTATACGGCTATTTAATAACACATTTTTATAAATAATATTTGAACGTCACTTATTCTGTTCTGCTTAAAACAAATATGTTCACAATATGAACAACTTTATTAAAGTGAATGGTTTAAAGGGATAGGTTGAACTAAAATCATTTTGGTAAAAAAGTCCCTTTGCAATCCACAGTGAAAGGAATGTTGGCAGTCAAGATATTAGGTCAACTTTGAAATATGAACGAAATCTCGTGAAAGTAAATAAAGAACAAAAGGGATGATTAAAAAAAGAAATATATATCGGGTCGAGCAGTTTAAGAAGCTGCCTCTGAAACAACTACTACTGGTGGGGACTGGGCAACACCTACGAATTATGAATAATTATTTAACTAATAAATAAATCACTTAAATGTAAATATGTACAGTATCACACATTATTAAGCAAATATGTATCTTCTAGCTGTTTGCAATGTGTATTCCAATAAATATAGCTACCCAGCTATAGAAGGACCTAACTTATTTTCAGTATAATTAACGACGTAACTACTGACAGGTAGCTAGATATTCAGCTTTGGTAGTTAGCCAGCTAGTTTTATCCTGTATGCTACGAATGTTAGTTAACGTTGCAATGTTAGTTAAATTAGCTTACTGGGTTAGCAACCATTCAAACCAGACAATGTAAATACCAAGTAGACATTTTCATCCGAGCTACTACTAGATTAACACCAATAACCAACTGGAAATATATTTTTATTCAACTGCTATGTAACGGCGCGTTAGGTATTTAGCTACTGTAGCTAGTCTGTAACATAACATAGCTAGCTAGATTATTTAGGTAGCTAATATCGTAATGTAATTTTTCCACTTACCTTTTTTATGTTCGATTTAGACGCAGGGTGAAAATCTTTTTTGCACATAAAATTAGCAAATGACTTCCCCATATCTGAAAAATTACTGTAGGTATTAAATGAAAATGTTGTTTAGCTTACTCAAACTGCTAACGCCTTGTCAGCAACATTAGCAAGTAATTTCCGGTGATGGGAATGTAGGAAATAAGAGTTGCCCTTATAGTAGACAATTCTCTGTAACCTGTGTTTGTTATTATGAAACACACTGTATATTCTGTAGATATTTATATTGATAATAATATTTGTTAATACTTACCTGACATAAAACATGTTTTAAGGTCAAATAAAGAATAATACATTTCTGTATTGAATTTACACATGCACATGAAATATACTGTAAATGATGTATAAAACCATGGTCCAGACTGCAACTTATGAGGAGCTAGGTCATATCAAGAGTTAATGGACTTTTACTGTTTACAAAAATATCTCCTAACTGCAGTGAGATAGGAGCGTTAAATTTGCTTCACAAAGTTTCCTCTCATAAAAATAGGTAATCAATTTGATATTATGGTCAGTAATGTTACAAACCCCCAATAACAGTGACATATTTTGCTTGCGAAAACAAATTCAAGTTGGTTTGAGGTGTTTAAAAAATACAAATGGCAAATAATGTATGTTCCGTTTGTATTTCTTTCTAAGAAGAAATTTGAATTTGATAAAATACAGACAAAACTAAAGGGAAAAAAGTAAACTTTTCTGAAACGAACTGCATATACATACTTTTGCTTATTGCAGATATTTATCTGGGACCATCAAAGCAACCCCACAACATTGTCAAACGTTTTTTTCTCAGAAAAGTTATAAAAACAATGTTATGTAATCACCTTTTTTCCATTTTGAATTTGATATTAATTTAGAACAATTTGTAGCATTTTTACCCCTTTGAAGATACATACTTTTAATGTATATCAGTGACAAAACCTTTATTTAAATGTAATTGTATGACACAATAAAATGTGGACAAGTTCAAGTGTGGGGATTTCATTTGGCCATCTCTTGAGAAATGAATAATAACCAGAATTTTAGTTTTATTTTTCTAATTGTTTTCTCAAAATGCCTACAGTCTAGTCTAAAATTGCACGTAAGCCCTCAATAAATGATTAAGCAATAAGTTATTTGATCACTAACTGATGCTCTAGATCATAATTTTTCAACAATCAATGCCCAGGTGTTGCAAGGTTCATCAGCTTCCATCTCACGACCCAAACCTGACAACCATTCCCAAGACACATTGCTGTATATCTTAGGCACAACTGAATTGTGATGAGGGAAGTCCATCTTCTTTTAATGGACTTAACAATATATGCAAAATTGGCATGTAGGTCACACACAATCATATCAAAACTATAGTTAAATTTAAGAAAGCAATTCCCATTACACAAAATTAATTTGCAAGATAACCTTCGATCATGTGAACATATATTTTGTGCCTCTTGCTTGAACGTTTGAAAATGTATTTCATTTTCATGGAAATGCATGAATGTTAATGAACAGTTTACAGATCTTGAAGTTGGATATTCTGAACATGTGCCTCTTGCATGAACAGTTTAAGATCAGCTCATTCTAAGAAGCAATACGCGTATGACAAAATATGTCCAGTAGGTGGCATTAAAGAATAACTTGATGCAAGACTGTTCTCGAGATCAGAGAAAAACAGATTCTTCCGGGTGAGCTGTGCGTGACTTCTGACGTGTGGACAACAACGCTGAAGATACAAGAGGTGGCGTCACAAGAGCGATCATTAATTGCGCACTTGTGAAACCTGGTTAAAAATGAAATAAAAGTGAAAGTAAGTGCGTAATGTTATGTTTGAAGTATTCACGGGGGAAGCATCAGAACATCATTTGTGGGATATAATTTGTGATCTGGGACTTTGGCTACACTGACAGGTAGTATGTCCAACTATCAAGTTATTCGAGTGTTGTTGAGTTATTTCACAGTGTACTGTTACTTCCAGTATGATCTTCCAGTAAACATGTCCAGTTTATGATCATGTGTGTGTATTCATTTAGGGATATACATGACAGTTCTGAGCTTATCATAGTGTATTCCTTCGAATTAGCCTGCTGTCACAGTTGTATATGGTTTTGGTTGCTGATTTACTTCTGCCCCCAGAATGTACCCATCTTCTTGTGACACCTTCGTGGCTCTGCCACCAGCCACAGAGGGGCACCGCATCATCTTCGGAAAGAATTCCGACAGGCCCTGCGATGAGGTCCAAGAGGTGGTCTACTTCCCCGATAGGGACTACAAGGCAGGAGAGAAAGTTGAAGTATGTCAGACTCTCAGTGCACGTCTTTAGTTCGCCCATCCACTGTACATTGTAGTTATGTGCGACAATTTAATAATACCATATATGCCATTCAGCAGGCCTTTTCATGCATAGTTCCTTACAGTCATAAATGCATGCCTTTTATGAACGAGTGTCCCAAGCGGGATTTCAATTCAGATTTTTTTCACCGATGGTTGTTACACTACAGCTGTGTCCCCCTTCTGTCCTGGTTCTTTGCCTAGTGCACATACATCAGCATAGAGCAGGCTGCCCATACATATGCAGTTGTGTTGAGCAGACCGGCTTGGCTGTGGGGAGCTGAGATGGGGGCAAATGAGCATCAAGTGTGCATTGGCAATGAGGCAGTGTGGGGCAGAGAGAACCCTGAGGATGAAGAGGCCCTCCTTGGCATGGACTTTGTCAGGTGAATCATCACAAACCAATACACAGGCCTCTGTCCCATGATTTTACAGTCGTCACCAAACATGTAGGAAACACAGCATTTTTATCTTGTTTTTTTCCAAAATGGAAATGTGTTAAGCTTTAAAGGAAAGAATGTGGACTGGCAGACACGCTGCAATGTTATTTCCTTACAGACTCGCTCTGGAGAGAGCAGATACCGCCGCTAAGGCTGTGGATGTTATTGCAGATCTGCTAGAGAAATATGGCCAGGGAGGAAGCTGCATGGAGGACCTATCTGGCTTTACCTACCACAACAGCTTCCTCATCTCAGACAGGACTGAGGCCTGGGTGATGGAGACCTCTGGGAAATACTGGGTAGCAGAGAGAGTGCAAGGTAATGAGTTTGAGTTGGCAATGTTTGAGTTTGCCCAAAATGTACACTTGTAGAATGTAGAATAACATGTACTTTTCCCCAAACTGTTTTGCATCCTACTGTAGATGGGTATCGTAATATCTCCAATCAGTACTCAATAACCAGTAAGATTGACAAGGAGCACCCTGGGACAAGGGAGTACGCTAAAAGCCAAGGTTGGTGGGATGGGAAGGCGCCGTTCAGTTTCGCAGAGACCTACTCTTTCATGGATACAGCCAGAATAGAGGCCTCTGGTAGCCGAATCTGTGAAGGACGGAAGCTACTGGAGAAGAGCAAAGGTTTGTGCTTAAATATGTTAAAACGATGTTGAAGAATTGGTTTGGATGAGATCATTTAAAAAAGCAGTAAATCCGTAGAGGATGACAAACTATTGACCCTGAATCACTGTTATTTACTAGGACATATCACAGCTGAGACCATGATGGATATCCTACGGGACAAGCAGAGTGGCATCAACATGGAGGGGATGTTCATGACAACCGGGAGCATGGTGTCTGTAGTCCCAACAGACAGTGTCCTGCCAGGTGTACACTACATCACTGGGACACCAGACCCTGACAGGCACGTCCACACACTCACGCGTTAACTTGGGGATTAAAATGGGGACACCCAAGTTGATTGGCCTTGAAAATACCCTACAATTACTCATCTTAATCTTAACCTCAACCTAACATTAGTGACTTAAAATGTATGCCTTACCCTAATTCTAACTTTTGCACTGAATTGAAATCTTTCGATTTAACCAGTTTGGGGACATTTGTGTTAGGTCAGAAACACACTTTGCTTTGCGGTGTAATTGTTACATCTAAACTTTATGTAAAGCTGTGTGAATAATGTATATTTTCCACCCAACAGGTCTGTTTTCAAACCTTTCATCTTTGTTAAAGACATTAAACAGTTGAAGCTAACTAGCTCTCCCAGTTTTGGACTTGACGATCCTGTGAAGAAGATACCTCGTTTCCAGACAAAGCCAGATCGCAAACATCCCCTGTTTATCAAGCATGAGCTGGTGGCTGCCATCATCGAAACGACATTGGTATACAGAAACTTTATATGTATATAAATCTATGCCATGTGTTAAGATTAAGCAAAAACTGAAATTGTGTATTTTATTTTAGGAAAAAGGACAGACGATCATGCGTAACATGAGAGAGTTTGAGAAAGAGAAGATGGCCGAGATGGAGAATCTTTTATCAAATGGTATTGAAGACCCTACTTCAGTTGTGCACCTGTTTTCTAACTCAGTCCAGCAGGAAATTAGTGTGTACAGTAAAAAATAGAGAGATGTTTAAAATGTGAATGGCCAGGGGTTATTTCGGGACTATCCCAACTTGCCCCATTCTGCAAAAATTATTTCACTACATTGTACATTGAAATTGTAATTGCATTTGTTGCTCATGAGTGAATAATAAAAGTAAGTCATGATTAAAACCAGATTTATATTCGTTTAAAATATTTCTTAATATAAATATTACATTATTATTGATAAAAGCAGACTAAGGCTGTTCTAACTTAGCTGTTTACCTATTGATTTGTATATAGTATGTGAATGTATGTAAAAGAACAACATATCTTCCCATGGTGCCCTAACCCAAGAGGTAGAATACAATAGCAGCGTTGTGAAATTTCTGCAGTTTAATACCTCTAAATTTGGAGGAATTCCCCCTCAAAGACAGACGGATCTTGGTGTTGACAAAACTGTTCCACAATGAGAGGCCCAGCAGGTAGACACCCACAACATTTTTTCATGAACTCAGTTTTAGCCCAGTATTAAAGGATAAGCCGACGGTTGCGGAGTTGTCGAGTTTATTTGCCCCAGAGCATGCTGGGACCCACAGGTGAGAATGCATCTTCCAATGCATTGATAGCATTCATTCTCTTTCAGTCAAGTGACATGAAAATATTTATACAACATTTATAATGCCTAACAAGGAACTTAGTTACGTTATTAACAATAGTAAAGAGCATAACCCCATAAGGACAAATATCATAACTCAAAAAGTAAAAATCCCTTCTATGGCACATATACATTCTGTATTGTACTGCTTTTCTCCAAACCAACATGTGACAAACCTAATAAACAGGAAGTTGGTATATTTAGAGCACAAAAAATATCTATTACCAGAATGGTCTGAAGCTACAGAAGTCATTAATCAGAATAAATTAAAACAAAGTTACATCCAACATGTACATATGTAATATTTCACAATCCTTTCAACATTATCTAAACATTCAAATAGGCTTTGACAGCAGCATTAGACTTGCATTTTTAATACCTGAGTTCTAAATGAAATATCCTCATTTCTAACTGAACAAACAGCATGTGCATAAATGTTTTGTCATGGGCAGACAAGCTTGTCTTAAACTAATTAAACAGAAATGCTTTGTCATCTACTGAACACAAGGTGTACCCAAAACCTTCTTCACTGGCCCAGTCCTCTAACCCAGGAGTAGGTAACACCGGTGGGTATACAGGCTTCTGATGACACCGCACCTACAGACACGATTAATCACTGCACCTATCAATTATCTCACTCAGTTCAGTGAGTGCCTGAATTCAACACACTTGACTTCAAGGACAAAATCTCCTGCTATAACTAGCAGGCTAAATCGCATTGTTGAGGCATACATGCAAAAATATGACACCATAGTTAGGTAGGACATTCATTATTATCAGTGCCAACTTAAATCCCATTATAAATACCACAGGTTAGTCAGAAAACAACAAGTGCCCAATGCTTGTTAAAACTGCATACTTCAGTGTGGAAAACTATACAAGTCTGTCTAAAGGCCTTCGGAGAGGCCTTGAGACTGGGCCCGGCTCACGCCATGAAGCGGTAGTGCAGGTTGTCGTCTTGGAAGTCGTACTCCTGGGTGACGTGCCGGAGCACCCCGCCTCTCTGCAGCCGGCTCCCGTAGAGCAGCGCCTCGCCGCGGTCCTGCGACAGACCCACCTGCAACAGCCAGTCCACCAGCTCGCTGCCTAGAAAGGTGTCCGCCGACGTCCGCTCCCCACACCTGTGTGTCAGAGGAATCAGCCGCCAGCGGCCCGGTTATGGACTCCTCACAGCCACTGAAGGGTAACGGAGCGGCGGACAGGAGGGGAGGAGATGGGGAGGCCAAGACAGGGGCAAGACGGCACACGGACACAGAAGCGAGAGAGGTGCTCAACATGCAGCAAAGGTCATGCGGTGATAGTGTCATAACAGGAGATGGATGAGCACGCTGCACTGTAAGGCAACAGAAACCAAGCCTGAGTAGAAAACAATAGCACAATATGACGGGCGCTTTCAGTGTCAACATTTAATCATGACTTCAGCGTGCAACAAAGCAAACGCAGGCGGGATCTTCCGGAACAGACCTCACCTCCTCTTGTGGACTATGTCCCGGACACAGTTCTCTCTGTGGTATGTGGTGAACTGAGTGCAGGTCAGGATCACGTCGTCAGACAGAACACGCAGGGGCTCCTCTCGTTTCCTTCTTGGCCACAGGCTGGATATCCTGAGTACAGGTGAAGACAGTTGCGTCTCAAGGCTTTCTACTCAATACATGGCTCACCAGGTAATCGGACGAATTGCGTGTCGGGGGAGGGTCTTACTTTTTTTTAAATGGCATTATTATCAAGTGTTTGTCCAGCCCAAAGATCCCAAATGAGATGAAGCCCTGAAAACAGAACAGGGATAAACACCACCACTGTTGACTGAAGACAGCCTATTTAACCCAATGTGTCCTGGCAGGGAGATCTGCGGTACCTGCCCATAGTTGATCACAGCACAGAAGAACTGCAGCTCTAAGTAGAGTCTACCAGGAACCTGGTTAAACAGCCACCACAGGCAGCTGGAGAGGTTCTGAAACCGTGGAAAGAGATGGGGTCAAACAGGCCTCCTGCTAAACTAACACTGACAGGAAAAACAAGGTTGGCTTAGCTGTAACGTCCTGATATAAAACCGAACGTCGGCAGCGTTGCTGAACTAAAACGAAGTGCATGTGATCCTGAGGACGGTGTGTGGCGGTATGCTAGGCTACTCACAGCTAATAGGCCAACGGTCAGTAGCAGGCACAGGAGTACATGACGGGCCACCTGTCTGTCTGCCAACTGCCTCTGTTGTTCCTCCTGGGCTAGGAGACAGCCGGGAGACTCACACACAGAGCCACACCGACCTGAGGGAGAGCGCAACACACACCCTGTTGGTGACCCACAGGCAAATGACTGGTTCGTTCAGGGGGTTTCTAAGCATCAAGAGTCCGCAGAAGAGTTGGAGAGGAGAGGCAAATTCACTCAAGGCTTGCGGTTTTAATGCACAAGTGTTGCACTTGTCGGTTGCAATTGAGGCAGTGAAACCAGATGAACATATTATGAGGGAGACAACTGACATGTTGACAACCAGGCAATTTACACAACAACAATATATAAACACAATGTAAATCCTTGAATGACTTTGACTTGATCCTTTGCCTTGCCAATGTCCATATAAACTCCATAAACCCTATATAATTATGCAGTCTTAAGTCAGTTGTTACTGGTCTACACATGGTTTTAATGACATGTAGAAATACACTTAGTCATGGGCTCAACATGTTGGGGCCCCTTGACCCCAAAACACTCAAATTGTCCCAGCTCCAGTAGTGACACGTAGGGGCAAGGATGGAGGACAGGAGGAATCTCTCTTACATTGACTTGCCTGAATGAGTCATGGTTCTTGGATAAGTACACCAATATGTGGTTACAATGTCTTCAGGTTTGATGGGATTACAAAAGGAGTGTCTATTCATGTTAAAATTACATTGCCAACACCGTGTTGAGTAAATATTATGGGTTTCCAAGAAATTTGGGATCCTGGTTGCCAAAAATACGAATTTATCTGTTGTTGAAAACTACCCAGAGTGTTTTGTCAACAGGTAAGTGAATTTCATTACGAAACGATCACTTGTTGACACATTTCTGGGATGATAAATTATGGTACCACAAAAGTTCCCCCCACAAAACATTAGAACACAGCAAAACCCTTGAAACTGGGGCTATTTTCATAAGAGCAGTGAGATACTTTTACCAGTAGAGGTGCAGGAAGATCACTGTTGGCTGTAGGAAGTGTCTGACTGCAGTTATTCTCGACAGGCTGTGCTACCAAAAACTCAATCTTAAGAGTGTCAAACATTTTGTCTATTTTTAAGAGTGAACTGAAAATCTGTTTATATTCTGATTTAAAAATATATTTGTGTTTCTGATTTGAAAGCAAAGATTCTGTAATATCAACAGTGAAATGTACAATTGTGGAGACCAAATACTTGGTGTATGGGGGCAAGTACATTAGGCCACAGCTGTCCTACCTGGCTCCCTTCAAATCCCTACCTGGTTGGATGAGGAGTGTGTCAGTCATGTTTGTGATGTCAGGCAGGGGCTGGGGCGTGGGCGGGGCACAGTCACACATCTGGCACTCTGACAACACAAAGAAACCTCCATCAGCCTCATATAATATATAAAGTATAACATACACGTATCACAGACCCTGCCTGAACACACCTCCGTTGAGCGTTTGGTTCTCTTCTGGCTCACACATATCTGGGACAGTTTGAGTACCTGGGCCCCTCTGAGATCTCAGGTCCTCTGTGGCGTCTAAACCACAGTCCCTCTCCAGGACCTGGTACTTGTAGTCCCACGTGCCCCGACTAAGGTTCATCAGTGAGGCTCCAGCCAGCAGTATGCTGAAGGAAAGGACAACAGAGGTGCAGATGACCTGCAGAAGACAGAAGGTCAGGATGAGGAAGCCATCTTCTCCATCAGTAGCCCCTCTTTCAAGGCACCACCGTGTCCGGTCTGCAGTCGGTCTCACCTGGGGTCTCCCATAGAATAAAGACGAGTCGATGGTGTCAGGCATCCTCTCCCCGGTCAGCAGGAGCACCGCTGCGACAACAGCCGGGACTCTATTGAAGGACTTTGTGTGAGCAGCAGAGTCAACAACTCAGAAAACCTCTGTGATAGGTTGAAAAAAACATGACTCACCCCCAGCCTGCAATTACCCAATAGCCTGGTGCAACCTTCAGCTCACCCCCCCGCTTCATCAGGTCAAGGGCGAAGGCGATCAGGCCTGGAACAACACAACATGCACTTTTAGGACAGAGAATGGATGGAAGATATTGTATTGCCCGTCTTTAATGTCAGATGGTGTTAGGATACGGTATAACACAGAAATGACAGGAGAGGATGGGTCTGGACTAATGTTGAGAGGGTTGTGGCTGACAGACATACCTGACCATACATAGGTACTGTACAGTGAGCAGTACAACAGTGTGAATGTCAACACACATCCAATGAAGTTGTCTTGTCTCACGACAAAGTTCCACAAGATCATGCCAACACAAACTAGAATCTAGACGCACAAAGAAGCCAAAAGTCAATAGAAAGCAGCAAGCAGTGATAATATGACAACCTTTAGACAGTACAACCAAAGATTTGACTAAACCAAGATAGCCCAGAAGATATCCTTTCCGATAGGTTAGTGAAGCCTAGTGGGCGGAACCTAAGAAAGGAGGTGGGCGGTGTCGAGCATGAGCTAGCAAAAGCCTATTGGGCAATACTGGCAGGATGTAGCACCATCTGCTAGGACAAATCGACTCCGTAGTGTGCCTATGCTATATCTTAATTCACCATGAACTCCTAAATAACGTCAGTTGTTTTCCAAAGGGTTAAATCTACAAGAGAGTTCATGGATGAAACACTGGCCCAGTTCCATCTCCCCCATGGGCCTCCCCAGCCTGGCCACAGGCCCTATCTCCATGTGGGGGGGATAACATGATGCTTCAGATTCATACATGCATTGGTCCCCCTGAGCATCTGCAATCCAACCGGGTACTATGGCCAATATGAAATGAACACTACAACCTGTTTCCTTATCACAAGATGATCATCGCACTCGCACACATTTGTGTTTGGTGCCAAATGTGTGCTTTTATGCCTGAGCACTTTCCAGATTGTAATGAATGTCAAATGTATGCAATATATAAGTGAACAGATACCTACAGTAAGTCTTCTGGTTCATCAATTGGTTTACTCAATTGCTGTCAAAATTTTCTTTTTAATTGTAATATATATGCATGTAGATCAGAATAATTCATGGCAACATACATGCAAATAGACCAAAAATTCCATTCCTGATTGGCAGGGACCATTAGTAGCACCTATACCAATGGTCCCTGAAAAATGGTCACCTATATGAGAAATGTTTGTCCCTGAAGAAGACATATGCCAAAACTTTTGTTTTAATGAAGCAAATTGGAAAATTAGGAAGTAAGCTGTAAGCCATGAGCCAACTTTCTATTTCCACATTATGCAAACTAATGAATGATTTGTTCAAGGGAACAGACATTGTCATGAAAAGCCTTGCCTGTGCCAGGAACAGGTTGATAGTGAACATGTGAGGTAGTCTCTTAGATTTCTTACTCAGGAACATGACAGTCACTGTCCAAACCTGGAACAGAGAGGCAAGAGATCTCAACATTAGACATGCTTGTCTACGTGTACATTTTTGTACTTCTGTTACTGACAGTTAAATTTCAGGAAAAATCTTTTTTTGCATAAGGACCAATGATGAAGTCTTCAAAAAGATGAAAATGTACACGTTACATTACAGGAAATATTCTCTTGTAAAAAAGTATGCATGACAGTTACAATGTTTTTCTTTCTGATCAACTATCATGTTGCCTTGTTACATGTAAAGCTTGAAAATTATGCAGTCTATGTATAAAATTAAATAACAGTTATAAATACATTACATTAATATATACATTGTTTATATGTGTTTAAAGTACATTCCTATTAAACTGCAAAAGCACATCAGCCCAAAGATGGTCTATAGTGCATTTGGAAAATACTCAGAACCCTTCACTTTCCCCACATTTTGTTATGGAACAGTCTCATTCTAAAATGGATTAAATGGATTTTTAACTAATCAGCACACCACACACACAACACCTGATAAAGACAAAGTAAAAACAGGCTTTTAGAAGTGAAATAACAGAAATATTACATCAGAAGCTTGGCACAACAGTACGAGAAGTTTCTCCCATTCATCCCGGCGAAAATATTTTTAAAAACTTTTTTTTTGTAATTATGTATTTTGTGTAGATAAATTAGAAAAAAACATAAATTTTATGAATTTTGGATTAAGGCTGTAAGTACCAACACGTGGGAAAATGTGACTTTCCAAATGAACCGTACATGGAGTGAATATTTAACCCCACACTGGGTTAAATTTCTGGGCATGCCTGCTTTAACAACAAACACCTCATGCATTTTAGAGAAGTAAACTTATTAGGAATTACATGACAGTAGATCACATGACCAGCCTAGAACTTCAACAGACTGACAGCCATTAAGCAGAAATAGAATAACAACTGTGTTGCATTAGAGGACAGCCGTTCAACTATCAATGTGCTTCCGGTTTCTTACAGAAGTGTAACTGAGGCTGGGTTATTGAGGAAGTAAGCATTTAGATAGGAAGTAAGAATTGACCTGCTTCACAAATAAAACTTTCATTGGCTAGGAAATATCAATCTGCCCTGACACACCTCAAGGACGTTTTGTTGGAGACATGTTCCAAAAGTCAACCAAAATAAAAACAAGGTGAGTTCTTGCTATGGTTTTACAATTCAAACCAGATAAATGGGCCAAATAATATATGATGATCATAACATGGAATTCAACCTTGAGGAAAGTTGTGTCGTGCTTCCACTGTGGCTTGTAAAAACATGTCATATATATATAATGCCAAAAGATAATGAACAATGCAGATCTGAAAACACAGCAAAGTGGATGGAAACCTACCGATGGATGGAGATCCTGAGGATTCATTTGAACTGCCTGGTTGCTAGTCATATTCCTGGCCCGGCCTTTTCAATACTGAATCAACGTTGCCCCTTCTAGTGACAGCATCCTCAAACAACACCCCACGCTGTCCCCAAATTGCCCAAAACACCCAAATGTAAATGGGATTAGGTAAAAAGGAGCTTTAGTCCAATCAACCCGGTGCCCTGCTTGTGGGATAGAATTAACTGGAATCTGACCACCCTGGATAAACCCAAATAAAGAATTATCCCAAAACCAGTTAAGAGCTGACGATTAGAGTTAATCCTAGGTTCTTGGTTCATAGTGGTGGGAGGCGGACAAAACTCACCAGTGTTACTAAGCTGATGATGCTGACATTAAAGCTGACGTTCTGCAGCGAATCCATCAATGGCTTAGGGTCCATCCATGGTATTGTCAGCAACCAAGCAGAAACATACATTATGGGAGCTGAGAGGAACGTGCTTATTACCATGCCTGAGGTAATCTGTCAGGAAACATTACACAAGGTATACCGTGAGACACACTGTGGAGGTCTTCCTGTGGTCTACGTTCTCCATTCATGCACAAGGGCAGGTGACTCACAACTTCTATCTCCATGTTGTAGTGGGCAGCATATATGGCCACGCTGGGGGCTGTCGGGAAGACACCGTACAGGAAGGCGTAGTTGGACAGGCTGGAGTGGTTGAGACCAGAGCTGTTGTGGTCCGAATCCAGCAGCTCCACCATTTCCCGACAGATCAACGGCATCACCAACCTCCCGAAGAGGAAAAAGAACAAACATATTAATAAATGTAATGTTACCTAAATTAAAAGAAATGTGTGTGATTCATTCAAACTGAAGTACACTACAGATGGGAAGGAAGATATAATACTGTAACTGGATGAGACTAAATATTGTAATGAAAGTGCGAACACTGATGTGTGGGTGGTTGTCATCATACAAGAATGTTGGTGTTACTTAAAACACCACTATGTGTCTTCGTTATACTTATGTATTTCCGAACTTGTTGTTCGCTCCACCTACATCCCACAAGCCCAGACCTGCATTGACTTACACTGACATTCAATAGTTCATTACAATCCACTCAGGTCACTATCCTGTCACGTGAATTTTACCGCTAACATTTGTTATTGTTACTTTGTTATTGTGACAGTATGATATAAACTCCTTTGAAAATATGAAAATTTGATGTAGGCTGCATTGAGAAAAAAATAAATAAAATGAACATTGTAAGGATTCCCACAAAGCACTCACAGTTGTGCTGTGATGAGCAGAATCAGGGATATAACTGTGGACTTGGTGAATTTCCCCAGCTGGCCCACCATGGACAGGCCCAAGTAGAACAGAGCCGCTCCCCCAAAGGAGTTGGCAAGCCCATCCACAAACTGCTCCATAAAAACAGGGATGTTCCGGTCCAGGATGAAGTGAAAAATGATGCCAATAACCACCATGAAGACTATTGGGTTCATCAGAACCTGTGTGAGAACCACGCCTACTACATGCAGTTTGCTTTGCTGCCGGTCTTTCTGGTCCCTCCACCTCTGAATCTCACAGAAGACAAAGCCAATGGGATTGAGAATCATGAGGGACACGGGTGCTACCAGGTAGATGTACTGCAGGTATTCTGGGTGGCTGTTCTTGTACAAGGCCTCAACTGAGAAGGAAGAACGGTGCATTTCAGGAATTTTATAACCAAACCAACCAAACCAGATTGAAGAAAAACATTTGTTGCAAGGTTTGCCAAGAGGACAAGGCTCTCATTTTAAATGAAGTGAAAAAACTCAAATAAGAGAACTTCAACACTCACCAATAGGGTATCCCAAAGCAAAGTCATTACTTTGAGTAGCAAAGATTGCAAAGAGACCCGTTTTGCTGAAGCGAGTGTCAGGACTGGCAACCAATAGTGTAATCACAGATACAATAAAAAACACAGACCCTTTGGCGATGAGAATACTCCACAGAAATGGCCAGATGACATTGTTGAAGTCCAACAATACCATGTTCTTAAA
This sequence comes from Esox niger, assembly GCA_016801105.1. Lineage (NCBI taxonomy): Eukaryota > Metazoa > Chordata > Actinopteri > Esociformes > Esocidae > Esox > Esox niger. Next base: position 54,572 of record JACXGJ010000219.1, on the reverse strand, counting down.
CAGCAATGCTGGAAGGGCAAACTTGGACACAAAGTTCCCCAATCCTTTGGCCTGTGTGGATGTGATGATGTTCGCTCGCCCAGCAATGTAGCCACATAAGATGATCCCAAAACACTTCAGCAGGGCCGGGAAGAGCTTGTCAATGGGCATGGTGGGAGGGGTGTCAGGTTCCAGGCTCCCAGATGAGAGGTTGTTATGTATGGCAGGAACCTCCATTATGACAGTGGTTGTGAAAGTCCTCAGTTGTGCCTAGCCTCGCTGAGGAGGTCATAACCAAGAACTGAAATAAAATGCAAGTCAGTCAGTCAACACTACCATTTCGGTCCATAAAACTGCAGTCAGAAAGGATTCCTCAACACATTTCTGTATTATGCTGTACATGTACTCTTGACTGTATATTGGCAAAAAGTCACAGAATATGTCGCTACTGCAGGTCTTAAATATGACATGTAACCCAGCTAGTTAATTTAAGGGAAACTTGCATTAAAAGTATCCATGTGTAAGCAACAATTCAACATGGTAATAAATGCCTGTTTATAAATACGATTTAAGTCAGTGTGTTTGGTTTTGACAAAGTATAACTGCCTGACTGTAGATAAGGCATTACACCACTAGCAATTCATGTTCAAACACTATGAAGTCAAGGAGCTAGCTAGATAGTTAAGATAATCATCGCAAGAAGTTTAAAAGGTAGCTAGCAAAATGTTCTATTCCCTTACTTGCACCAGCCAGTTGGCCGGTTAGCTACAGGACGTATGTTATTTATGATAGGCGACAATGTGAAATTCCAGCTTGCATATTGGACTTGTACCGGGGGTAGTCCATTACAACTTCAAAGTATTAAGTAGTCTAGCCTAGCTAGCCTAATTGTAAAAATAAAATAAAAATAAGACAACTTACCACTACCTTGCTCCATGACCAGATCACCGCCTGTCAGTGCATATACCTATGTAACACCCCCGCAGTGAGTTGAGTCATGTATTGACAGTGAACTACTTAACCAATGAAACAACACGGGCCTCTCACGTGGTCAAAACTCAGCCCTGTGAAGCTAGCCATAATGATATAATTTGCGTTTTTACCTTCAAAATAATAGCCCGTTAGTGAAAGTATAATATCTTTGTTAATAGTTTTTTCAACTTAAAATCCTTACATACTTTTTATTGTCACCATACCACCAAATTTGGGCTTGAAATTCATGAATGGTTTATCCTCAAATACCACTGTTTAGCAGGAAATGGGACTCTGCTTATCAAAGTAGTATTTCCGTGTGTACATACTGTGTCATTGCGACCGGGTATAAACATACGACGCCCTCCACGCATGTGCTACCCTCAAGTAAACGTGTACCATCCAAGCACCGTGTGGTAAGGCGAGAAGTATGATGCTAATTCGAACAATCCGGCGAAATGTGCTTGGATGAAAGTGTCAATCTTCAACTATCCTGTACCTACTTAGGAGCTGTTGTGATCAGGAAATACTAAATAGGCTATAAAAAATTTGGGAGAGCAGAAATATTTTTTCTATCACTCTGTTATTTGAGCTATCAAATTATGTCAAAAATAGTTTTAGACTGACAGAGATTAACTGGGGTAGCTTCCGACCTCTGGACCACACATGCCCCTAGCGACGGGGTCCAAGTCCTGGCTCAGCCTCTGGCAATAGCTCTGCCGACTGTCTGTCCTTCCTTATCTCCCTAGCCTCTGCTGTCCTGGCAATAAAAAAAAATTCCCCCGTATTATTGTAGGTAGAAGACAAAGGCAAAAGTGCTCTAGATCTCTTTTTGGTCAATTATGTACTCAACGATTGATATAACAAAGGATTTTCTTCAAATTTTCAGTTGCCCATTTTGTCATTTTCAATGTCTGCTCAAATGAAAGTAATCATGAAGTAACTGAAAGTAATCAGGATATGTTACTGAGTGTCAGTCTTCCAAAAGTTACCGTAATTATGCTAATTCCAATTACAGTTAACCATTAACTGTAACAGAGTGCGTTTAGGAAAACAATCTACAATGCTCATGAATAGGGCCATAATATTGTAGCTAAGAACTTTGAAGCTACATTTGCAGCAAGGCAACAGAAACTGCTCTTCTTATTAGAAAGCTATTTCAGAGGATACACTAAAATACGTGAAATATCCACCTTGGAAGACAAAATAGACAGAGTCGATCATCAAGGTTTATTTAAATATTATACTAAGGTGAATGAAAATGTATAACAAAATACAAATAACTTGTTTGCAAAAACTTGATTAGAATGGTCAATGTAGAACAATAACAGACATTAGTGAAAATATGTATTAACATGCATGCACCCAGCAATCTTAGCTTAACCCAAAACACCATCAAAATAATTCAGAATAATAATTAACACCCAATCACAAAAAAACAGCCTTGTTGCAACGTGCTTTGACTTTAACAGCCCAGGGCCTAGAGGAACTAGGGCCCAGTGTGTTCACTGGTCAGCTTGTCAGGTCATAAGTTCAAGAAATGTCTGTCTTGCATACACGCTATGCCGCAGACTTTTAAGGTGTCATGCTCAGCTCAATGAGACGGCCTGCGAACACGCCCAGAGTGCCAATAACACACACCGCCATGAACACACACAGCAGAATGTGATCCAGCACCATTGCCACAAACTTCCACTCTTCAGCCGCCTGGAAAAGAGAAGTGCATTTAGAAACACGGTCATCTGTAAAGGGAAGAATGGGAGGGGTGAAAGTAAATTTGAGTCTTACACTGTTGGACTCCTCATCAGATTTCATGGTGTCAGCGATGTACTTGACGCCCTCAATGGCACTGCGTACGTCTGGGTTCTTGGTGATGGGGGACTGGTACGTTACGGCCGTGGCCGTGGGCTTGCCTGAGATGTCTGAGATGTCAAAGTCTGCACCGTAGAGGATTTTATCGGGTTTCTCCTTCGCAGGCCGCTTCATTGTTGAGAAGAACATGAGGTTCGGAATTGTGTCAATGAAAATCTGGGAAGACAAAATGTGAAATAAAATCACTCTGTATTTGGTATTATGAAATAACGTTGTGTAAAGCCATACAATGATAAATTGATTCGTAAAATACATACAATGTTGATTAAAATGTATGAATTCAAGCTACTTTTCTTGCCCCCGAATCCAGTGACGCCGACAGGGGGGGACAACCGGTAACGTTGTCCCTGGCCCAGGCCTGGGGTGGGCCCATTTGCATATAATTATTTTTTAGTCAGTCAATCTTGGTATTTTGTACCATCGAGAAATGTTACATTTTGTCCCGGGCCCTGTGATTCCTGTCAGCGTCCCTGCCCGAATCACTAAAAAAGTAAATTAGTAAACAAGTTCCGAAATCGACATACTGTCACTAGATGGCAGTACTGGGCAAGACATAAACAGGCCTAAAATTGTGAAGACTTCTCCTACGTAGACTCATGTCTACATAACACTGTATATTAACAACACACTCTCACACTCACAACATTTACACTCAGAACTCATCATCCTGAAGCTGTCGGGCAATTTACAATCCAAATGAACTGAAACGTCATCGTGAGCAAAGCCATTAAAATGGCTGAAACTCCCAGCTTGCAGTGCGTCATGGGTTGGGAAATGCATCGCTGGAAATGTACCAGGCCGTACCTTCCGGACCCAGGGGGCCATGGTGTGGGTGCTAGGGGAGCGGTGGTGGGTGTTGATGACGATGACTGTGATGATGATCGACGCAATGACAAAGACCATGGTAAACAGCATGTATTTTCCAATGAGCGGCACAGCACTGGAGGTGGATGGGATGAGCTCCACGATGACCAGCAGGAACACAGTCAGAGACAGCAGGACGGAGATACTTAGAGTCATCTTCTCACCTGAAGACACGCATTGAGTAAAAAGGTTGTTAGCCGCACAGATAATGTCCTAGATCTTGATGCAGGTGTACTCAAATGCTTGGGTTTCTGTCTGCTAGACTGTGAATTTGATTAAATAATATTGATAATGATAATCATATTATACAAGAAGAAAAACAATAAAACAAGTATAATGTCTTGTCAAGACAAAATGTCATAAAACAACCAAAATAGACCCAGATGAATTGGTTATGGGAGAATGGCTTAGTTGTAGTTGACATTTTGATGGTGTAAGTCTACCATTTTCATGTACTGTGATATAGTAATAATAATTGCAACACATTATATCAGTCAGTCATACAGTAGGCTGGGAGCTTTGAGGAGTTCAGTGGTGTAACCAGGCTGGTGACAAAGACTAAACACATGCTCCTGGGCAGACTAATGAAATTCAGAACCATGGATTAAACACTGTGAAAGCAGTTCATGACTGTGTAATAAAGAGCACTTAAGCAATTAATACAAACACTGCTCCAGTACAACTCAACTGTGACACTTTATAATTAAATAAAACAAATCAATATGAAAGCCAATGTATTTGACAGTCAGTGGGTCTTAGGACTTGGGTATCTAATACGTCCTTTGGTTGCTCCTCTTCTCCACGATTAATTACATTGGGAGAGGGATGTTCCGTGAAGTGATTATTGTGATAATTGATATTGTGCTTCACTGCATTGATAGCAAGGGACTCTATGCCATTCCCAGTGATCATTCGACACTGAGACACATCGTGGTGACTGAGGTAAGATGTCAAAGCAGGTCTGCTCCACCATGTTCCTGGAGAGTTACCATCCTGTAAGTTTTATCTCTAATTGAGCACACCTCATTCTAATAATCAGCTCCATTCGTGACTAAGCTCAGTCAGTTTAGTAACAACTGGGGTAGGAGAGAAATTCCACAGGTAGATCTGTGGGAACAGGATGGGGCAGCTGTGTGTTAGAGGACAGAAGTTACTTGTTGTTTTTTGAGAAGCTAGTACCGTCATATTACCAGAGCACTATCTCATTCAGACCACAGGCAGAAACAACTTCTGAAAATGCTGCTGTCAGCTTGGTCCAACTGAACTCCTTCAACCAGACCGGCAGAAATCCTCCTTAAAAAACACCTCATGTGAGTTGGTGACTGGACACTATGGCCCAACTACAGCAAGGGTTTAGGAATCAGTCATTTCCGTCCCATCTATTTTTTGGCGCAGGTTCCAAACAAACAGGTAACAAACAGTAACAGCCCACTAACAAAGGCAATACAATTCTTGGTATGTGTTGTTTAACGCTTTTACACTCGGAACTCATTTTTCCAGATTATAAAAATGTAAACTTGTTTTTGCTGTACTGTCAAATCCGGTAGCCCAGAGGATTTCCATTTTGGCAGGAAAGACCCTCTACAGCAGCCTCCCGCAGCCGTAGCCCTATCACAGCCAGCCAGCCACTCATGTATTATACATTAAAGGAAAGGCCAGCTCACAGACATGGCAGCACAAAGGGTCTCTGGGTAATGAGCCAGGCCTCCACACTGGGAACAGGGCCAGTTGCTAGCTGAGAAACAGCAATGGTACAGTTCATTCATCCACCAGGAACTTCAGAGGCCCTGAGATCGATATGAGGACAAGCATAGTTGTACAAGCCAATGTAAGTCCTTCACAACCAGTACAAACACCATCAATGTATGTTGTCGCATTCTCTGATCAAGAGGTCGCGAGGTGACGAAGACCTTTTTCGTTTGAATCCTCAGCCACCTGAAATCCAAAAGGGGTTTAGAAATGAAATGATTTTCAAGGCGCTGTACCGACCAGAGTCAGTGGGCAGATAGAAGACGAGGCCGGTCAGGAAGGAGAAGAGCATGCAGGGAATGATGACGTTGACGATGAAGTAGAGGGGCAGCCGCAGCAACAGGAAGTGGTAGGTGATGTCCAGGTAGGGCGTGTCCGGGCAGCAGGCGTAGTACACCCAGTGTTTCCAACTGCGGTAGTCCTTCATCACCCACTCTCCACTCTCCATGAAGTTACTCAGGTCAGGACGGTCGCTGTCCTGGTGGAGAGGCGGAACACAGATGAACAAAGACTCAACATGGCAGACAGGCTTCATCCATATTGATAAGTAAGTTGGACTGGTGACGTGTTAAATCCAGAGATTCAGCTGAGAAACACAACAAGAGGAATACAACAAGAGGAATACAACAAGAGGAATACAACAAGAGGAATACAACAAGATAGTCGAGGATCATTACGGGATTGACGACCACCAGGTTGCCATCATAGGTCCATGTGCCGATCTTCATGCTGCAGTTCTGCAGGTCAAAGGGGAAGTGCAGAACGATGATCTCACAGTAGCTCTTGAAGATGGCGGGGGGGTTCCAGGTGATCATGCCCGTGTGCTCCAGCAGCACTTTGGTATCATGAATGATGGCGAAGTCTCCGTCAGCACTGCGGGTACACACAAGCACAGGCATCAGCACGGGGGGGAGAGTGTTAACACGGAGGATCACCGCAGCCTGAGGCCTGGCATGACCAAGCCAGCACAGCGAACACCCGGGCCAACCAACCAGAGCTGAGGCTAGTCCAGGCTGCCACAGCATACGAGCTGGTTGTCAGGGAGAAACAGCAGCATGTCAGACGCGGCATATGGTGTGGGGAGAACCTGTGATATTGAAGCCAGATTTAGCCTGATGCAATCTGAGCTTTCACCCACTCGGCACAGTGGAGTGGGAACAGTCGTGTGGGTGAAAGACACAATGACAGGGTATCAGCGGAAATACGTTTGAAAGAAAGACTTTTGATATGGCCTTATTCTTACTTGTTATAAAGAACGAAGTCTGGGCGCCAAATGTCTGTAGAAGGCACTCTGATCTTTTTAATTCCACCGTAATCCTCAGGATTCCATTGCAAGTTTACATCCTTCCATTGCTGAAAACAGTACAAAGAGCATTCACAGAAAATATCAGATTATCAAGTCCGTGACATGAAGTCGGATTCGGATTATAGCATCAAAGCGTGATCTTTTCAATAGGGAATCTTTCAGAGAATTCTTCATTACAATCTCATGAAAATGAAATGATTATAACGCAACAGCCTGAATATTGAGTAGTATACATACATACAGTTTTTCTTGTAACTGTAGTCTTTGATTTTATATTTAAATCAACATTGACACGGCAAAAACAAACCTGTTTAAGTCGAACATTGCTATTGACAATCTGGTTGACCTCGTCCTGTAGAGAAAAATGATAGAATGTTGTCAGTTATGAGATCTTCAGTGGATGCTACAGGACAGATCCCAAGCGTTCTTACCACACTGATGAGCTGAATGAGCTGCAGGCCTACTGTAACAACCACGGGATCCTTAAAGTGAGCAACAGGACGCACCACCTTGTTGTAGCCAGTGAACAGGGTTTTCACCAGACGAGTCTCATCATCAGAGCCCCAGGCAATGCCTAGAACAAATACAAATACAGCCGGCAAACTGTAGTTTGATTCTTTGCTATGAATTACTTTGCTTCACGCAAGTTCTGCTTGGTAGCTAAATGTCCAAAACAGCTCAATTCCCCAGCTACTTTTAAAAGGCAGAATGTAGCATGTTTTTAATCACCTGATTTTGTGAAACTTACAATGGACCAAACAAAAGCCAGACACTCAAATTCCCCATCTCTATTTCCATTTCATGTAAAATGTCAAATGTTGTTGTAACACAACAAAATCCTTTTACAAATTTAGAAAATGTGCTTAAAAACTGTGTGGCACAGAGTTCTCCGTTCTGTGGCAGAATGTACATTATATAATTCCTGAAATACATTTTCATTTAAACGTTTTCTTTCAGTTCCACAGCATAATTTGGAGAACTGGAGCAAATTAGCGTAAAAATTGCTAACGTTTCCATGCGCTGCCATAACAATGTTCTTTGGTGTGTTTTTGTTTTTTTAACCCCTTACATTTGAACACAATTACATTTAAACTGGCGAGTCACATTGTATGTAGTCTGTGCAGTATTAATGGCTTCCCTCTTTCCTCCATTGACACAATCCTTCCTTCCTACATTCATACACTTTTATAGACCACTGGTATACTGTCATTGTAGGAGATGAGAGATCCATCAATACCGATAATGTTTCAAACATGCAACATATTTTCGCCCATGTGGAGTGGTATCCCATTTCCTTTTCTGCATGACCTTGAAATGTAGGCTTGTGTACACAAGACCCATGAAAAGTGTTTTGACGACTCTAGCAATCCCGAAAGCCTTAAGATAATTTTGAGATGTTCAAAACAGTAATTCAAAGAAAATGGCAGAGAAATAGTGTATTCCAGAAAACAGTCGCCTTGTGGAGTCAAGCACAGAAAGATATTGGTGGTGAAACAGGCACACATGCCCCTGTCAATCAACAGAGCCTTGGGTGCTGGATGCATAATTGCAGAGCTAAGATATACTTCAAATAAGACCTTTAATGTTATAGTTAACTAACTAAAGGGTAGTGCGTTATCAAAATCTATGGGAAATGATCAACTATGTAGATATCCTGTAATTAGTATGCAAGATTTATGAGATGAAAATATTGGTTCATGATAGACTATAATCTAAAATATCCTGTCTGAATTGTGTTACCAAATAACATAAATGGTTTACTTTCCTTATCAGTCAGCTAACAAGCGTGTTAAAAAATTGTCTTACCTGCGAGAACAATCAGGAAATTCACTACAAACAGTAAATGATTCATTCTTGTGTTATTTTCCCATACGCTCTTAGGTATCCAATGTCCACAGTCTTCGAGTAGAAGCTAAGCCGCTAGTAACAAGGTAACACCATTATTTTTTTCTACTTTAAAACATGATGAACATAATGGCAACACTGACATGCAGGCTTCAAATACTCTAATGAGAAACTTTACTGTTGTTCACTGACACCATATGTTATGAGACATCACCAATAGCTGTAATTTGAGAGGTTCACATTCTTTAGCCTCCCTCACACGTTATGAGCTACACATTCATGTCTGGCTTATGTAGCACCAAAATATCTCACAGTGTAATACTTCCCATAAATTTACAATTACAGTACTCAAGAACAGAAATAGATGTATTACATACTGGTCCCAGCCTACGTAACTTTTAAAATGTTCTTACAGGATAATGATAATATTCTTACCAGAATAATTATTTGGGGATTCTAGGGTGCATACATTATTTTACCCGCATTTCACCTGGTAAGTTATGTAAGAATACATTTTCAATTACACCAATGACCTGGGAGCAGTTATGGTTAACTACATTGCTCGGGCCCAGAACAATAAATTTTTTGCCTTGCCAGCTCAGAGATTCGGTAACTGGTCAGCCGCTCTTACCATGAGACTACCCACAGACCTCATATTAGTTGTTTGAGCAAAACCCAATGATTTTACATTTCCATACAGTGTAATCAAACTGTCACTAAAGATGTCCTCTTTGATTTCCCCGGTACCGAATGTATCCTTCTTAGGGTAATGGGGAACTGCAGGCACATCCATAACATCCAACTCATCCAGCCTCCACCAAGGGTTTCTAGATGACCTGACATGACACCCCAATACCCCATCACCACAGTACACCTGCCCCTCCCCACCAATGCAATGATTGGACCGGCAACTCAATTTCCCTAAAGCCTCTACCCGTTCAATCAGCCAGTCACTCAACCAGCCACCTCATTCATCTTATTTAGGGACAAATTGCAATTTTGGCAATGGCTGAATTGAGAAAGATCAGCCTCAACCCCCTCCACTCTCCCCACCAATCATTTACGACCAGAATACTACTGCCTCTAAGTGCCTCCTGCCTGGACCCTGCCCATGTGACCCCTGAGAAACCTATTGAATCTGTTCATTCAACCTCATCAACGTTAGGTGGTGGGGCCACATCTTTCCGTAGCTGCGTTTGAGACTGTTTCTTTCAGCCGGAGTCGGTACTTCTATAACCCTACGGGAAATCTCTCCCAGGCAGACTGCTGTTTTAGTCTCTGTTGAAGATGTGATTAAAACACTCCCTTAACTCGAATCTAAATAATGATAACTTAATGTCTGTGGAACGTCTACTGGGCACGGGAGAACAGCTTGTGATCCTCACCAGGGTTCCGGCTCAATACGACAATCATGGAGATTATGCTCTCTATGCAGGGAATCATTGTGATGTTCATTTCAAAATTTTATTTTATTTTTAATAAATACTGTAGCGTGTATTGTTTACATGATTAATATAATGGCAAAACTGGGTTCTAAAAATAATTGTATAATATTTTTATTATAGCCCATTAGCAACAACAAAAGCTCTCCAAAAGACTATTTCACATCCACATTTTTTTTCATAAAAGGTTTATTTTTTCATGAACATGTTGCATGAGACATTTGTATTTCATGATGCAGTGTTATTTAACGTGAGCCTAAGCTGTTTAAAAACGTCCCCAAATTCCTACACTACAATGGTAATAAAACCATATTCAACATGCTGCTACTTTATCTGTTCATCTGAAAATGAAAATATTTACAATGGATAGAGGTTGCATCATACATGCAAAATGTTCTACTTCACATTTCGGGGGCTCACCATTTCAGTATATTTTAGTGTTTGGAAATGTAGGTCAGCTTCTGCAGAAAGAAATGGCGTACAGCTTCAGTCAACAAAGAAAGGTCAGTTGTTTCATGGATCAAAAGAACTAAAACATTTAGATTAATAAATATGAAAATGAATTAGTCACCCCGTGGTAAATTAGGCAAATATTATTTGATGTGCATAAGGAGAGGTTTGTCTCAACATTATCACAGCAGTGGTGGAAGGGTTTAGATGAGTTTTTGGTTTTCTTCGTTCGGTCTACCTGCTGGAGCTAAAGTAGATAGATTCATAATGAAATAATAAAACTGAATTAGAATAAATTATAATTTCGTTGACCGATAAACATGAACTTGATCTAAATGTATTCACCAGTGATTCCAACCTAATGTAAACCGGTGATAAATATGTCCTTAATTCCTGAACAGGTATAAACCATAATGAATCACACAGAGCTGACAGCAAAAAGCATAAAAAAGCAGGGGGTGCTGAATGCACAAAGCTTGGGGCAGGTCAGATGTTATGGCTTTAAATAATCCAACCTAAAAGCGTAATTTCCACAGTTGCCCTTGAAAAACAATAAAAGAGAATTTAATGGGATTTCACATCAAATTAGGAGAGGCCAGCTGCTGTCATTCATGTTGGCTGTGCCCCTCCACCAGTATATGCTAGCAAGTAGGATATCCAGTGAAACATGTCTGGAACTCTATCAGGACAAAAATATGAACCCAAATAAAAACAAGCTTTTGTTCCCTGGTCTCTCAAATGCAAAGGGTACACTTTGATCTCATAATGAGCTCCAAGTGAGGAAGATAAGGCATGGCGGGTTTTGGGAAATTGTCTGGGAAGAAATTGCTTGTGGGGTAATTAAACATAAAACGCATAAATCCCAAGTGACAATGTTTGCATATGTATCCAGCAATTAAAAATCTCCTGGATGCAGACATGGTTGTGTCAAAAGGTATTGTGGGTTTTGTGTTAATCTCAGAGTGAATCAGTGTGATTGACACATAGTTGGAGGCGACGCTGCACATGGTTCCGTGGGCGTTTGGCCATCTATAGCACTGCCTGTCACTGTCAATATGCCGATTCAGAGGAACAGCCCCCTTTGTCAAGGTCATTTTGAAAGTGTTCCACGCCATGTACCTTAATGAACGATGTCCTTACATATTTATTAAAAAAAACGAACATGCGTCACATTAAATGCTTACTTTAAATCTTCATTGTCACTGGAAACATTAAAATGACACAGTGCATACCAACACATTTCATAAAGCAAGGTTTAATAAATTAAAATGTACATGCTCAAATTAAGTACAAAAATATTACAATAAAAAACATTACCTGCACAAAGATAGCAGTTTGAATTCAACAACATCTTGACTGTCAGGCAAATGTAACTAAACATTTACATGTACATTATTTTAGTTTTCTGATTGAAAGAGGCTCTGAATTTCCCCTTACAAGAGAATTTAACTTTTTTCAAACAGATGTTAGTTGTTTCGTCACCCTGACTGTAGTTTATGGATCAAGAGAATATGAAATCTATGGTTTAGATCTCTTCATACAGCCAGTAAAAACACGTTTTAGCACCTAGTAGCAAAAACATCTCGGCATCAATGACATCTGAGCATTTATTATTTTAATGGCCATATCACTTTTATAAAAAATATTATGATTTTACGTGATTTTAGATCTATGTTTCTTAACACACTCACATGCCCTAATTAGTGTCACTGATTTTAGCAAGGGCTGGCCAAAGATAGTGAAAGTTTGTTTTGGCTGTTTAAAGAAATCTTGATAATGAAGTCATTCTACAGTTTCTCTTAGCCCATAGACTTATTTTAGGTTGAGCAACTATGAAACAAAGTGAAAAAAGTGAAATTCTCCTTTAAGAAGACTTGTATATAAAACCGCTGAAGAGGCAAAAAGACAGGTTGAGTCAAAGATCATTACAAAGGTTTAGAGAAAAACAGTAGTCAAATTCACAGACAGATATACAATGAGTCACAAAAAACAATTATCTAATAAGCAACCAGGCAGGAGATACTTTGAATCTACAGGACAAACCATAGTAAAGTAACAATGTTTTACATTTTTACCACATGCTGGGTTACCGCTACAAAATAAAGACACAAACAAGTCTGGTCAATCAGTGTTCTACACAACCCCCGACAAAAATGGGGAGACAGACATGCAAGTTTAAGGTATATCATCCATACCCATTACAGGGGAAGAAAAAGGTAAGGTTAAGCACTAGTCCACGGTAAGTGGAAATGGATATTTAACAAATGCAATGCAAAGATCCCTTCACGTGTAATACAAATGTAATAGAAAGATCTCTTCATGTTCAAGTCTTTGCGCCAAAAAGTGATTGGACAGCATCAAGCTGTTTTACAAAAAACACATGTCTCCTTCCTCATCTCAGCAGAATGGCTGTGTCTGTTTTCAGAAGAGGATGTCTTCATTTTTAATGAGAAACTCCACCACTTGCCGTTGGTGGCGGATGTCATTGAGCGCAGTCATGGCGTCCAGGTTCGGAGCACGCATCAGGGTCGGCCCGAAAACAATGCCCAGGTTCTCGGAATTCATCAGGTTTTCCTTCTCATTCAGAGTTACCCTGCGGAGATACAGCAAGGACAGGCAAATTAACAGAATTTTAGAATGGCCCTATCAATTATGCTAACATATGCCATATGCAAAGATGCACTCCACACATATTACCAGGGAAGACATTTTTTTGTTCGGAAGGATGATGTTGGAGGATGACGTTTCACTTACCTCTTTAAATGGGACAGGAGGTACCGTAGGGTATCACTGTGCGCTGCAGGCAGGAGTTCCAGCGCCTCACGGAAAGCCTCTAGCCGCTTCTCAGAGTCTTCAAGCTCTGAGGAACAGACAGGAGCACTTGGTCAGAGCAGAGCAGCCCATGTACAGACCCTCGCATGCACTCGCAGAACCACAGATTAAAGCATCCATGCTCAATGCTTCTCACTTCAGTAGCATATGACGAACCCAAGTGGGGTTTCAATGTCAGGGAGGAGATCAGAACAACTGTTCACGTGTGTTGTTGTGTTACTGACTGCCAACGACAAAAACAATCTAAAATGGAACCAGACCACTTCAAAAAGGAGAGGAGCATCTGATGCTCATTTTCTGTGGACAACATGAAAGCACATTCTCAACTGAATACCCGGGATTGTAAATAAGAATTCATTAATCGTGGACATGTGGTATTGCTAAGAATGAACACTTAAAAAGGCATTTTCTTTTTGGTTGCAGAATCATCCATGTGATCTCGAAGAGTAAAAGGGAGAGCTGGGTTAAATTTACACCCAGGACTTTCATCATGCATCCTGGCTTTAACATTGAGGGATTTACATAAATCAACTACAGATATAAAAATACACACCAATGGGAGTTGTTTCTGCATGGTACATATTCCATGGCGCTGGTGTGTGACTAAAACAATTATGCACAGATTTAACTGGCCCAGAAGAAGAAGAGGCCGCTTATGTCTAACTCACTTGCAGCCTCGATGAACCTGGGGTAGGCCTCATAGGAGATGACAGGGGTGGGCAAATCCCTGAGGTAGAGTTTAAGAGCACCTGTGATGATATTAATATCTTCATACGCGCTTGCAGAAATGTCTGTCTTTTCACCATCTGTAAAGAGATGGAACATATTTGTTACGTCTGTCTTTTCACCATCTGTAAAGAGATTAAACATATTTGTTAGGAATAAGGAAATGATGGTTTAGGTTTGGTGTGCATAAAACACTGATTAAACTGATGTCAATCAGCATGGTGTGCAAATGTAGAGCAGAGTTCCCAAATGAAGGGATCTAGAGAAATCACAGGTAGCCTTGGGATGAAGTGGCATTGAAGAAAGCAGTTTTTAATTTTCTTACGAATATGCCCCTAACTTTATTATGTCTTCAGTTCGAAAATCGTCTGTCAGACACAGAGGATACTAAGTATTTGCCTTTACCGTCCTTCATAAATGTAAAGTCATATGTCGTTTAGACTGAAATAAGCAGGAAACATTGGATGTTGAATGGTGGGGACATTAACCATTTTCAACAAATAAAACGTTTGACATGCCCTGTCATGGTATGGTGAAGAAGAGAGGGACCCTGTCACTGTGGAGGACGAAATCCAGGCAAGTTCTCTGCTTTGACTCGCCTGGCCTGTTTCACTCAGACTCTCTCTTAGTTCTATCCAGAACAGGCCATGGCCTAATTCTGCTCTGGGTTTACGCATCACAGTGTTGTGAGCTGAAATGAAACGGTCATGGATGATCTCCCCCACACTGCTCCAGCTAAGGCTCGGCACACAGCTCCGGGGTCCGTGCCTAAACTCACAGTGGACGGGGAAACGAGACGACGTCTAACTGTTCAACTGGAGTAGCTAACTGATGTCCAAGCTTTAATTCCACAATGAATAACTTTTCAACAGCAGATGGACTGGTTCCGTGATGTGCCTACTCAGAGCTGGCCCTGGCTGTAAATCCTGTGAGTGGAGCCCGAGAGGACAAGCCGTGCTCACACTGATGGAGATACCCCGCAAATGTGTCACTTTTTCCATTAATCCCAAATACCGTCTCTATTTTATGCAAACAGATCACACTGTCAATGTGAGTCAGTGACCTAAACCAACACCTTGGGTACACATCAGAGGGGCTAGGAGCTGTGAACATGCGACTGAGGGAAGCACCCGAGGGGTTTGACGACAACCCAACAGAATGAGGGGATGTCAAAAAAAGGCGCACCTCTGTCAAATGCCGTCTTGACATCTTCGACTGAATCGCTGAATCCAGATATTCTGTAGAGCCCTTCAGACTTCAGACCTATGACAGAGGTTTGGTGAAAAAATACTGTATTTACATAACATAACACTGGACTGAAGTGAGCAACCAGCACAGATTAAATCAAGAGCAGAATAAATGCAGGCAAATTCACCTTCACCGGTCACCTTGGGCGACATACAGAATTAGAGAACGTAATTAAAAGCTCTTCAATATGCATAAGACAAAAACAATTCCACGATAGCACACAGGGAATATTGCAGGCAGATGCAAATAGTTTTTCTGCATCATGGGACAAAATAATAAAGACATAAATCAAACATAGCATTAGTTACAGATGTAGATTACCGGGCTAGACAATGAGGTAGAAATGAGGCTTTGACATCGTTGAGTGATTCCAGTGGAATGCAATCAGGCAAGGGAGCAGAAGCCACACAGTAATCTATTCTCAACTGAACATACAATTACCAGGCCTCCCATCAGCTTTCCACATTATATTACTGGAGAGGACCAACATCACAATCATTAATCTGTACACTTCCTGCTTACAATAAACTGGAATTGTGGACGAGCCCCACCAGGTGCTTGAAACGTCATTGGATCCATCCAATGTCGAGACGAGCAAAATGTAACATTTAACTAAAGGGAAATTAGCAACATTAGAATTGTATCTAAACATAACCTTAAACCTAATCCTCGTTCCTAAACCCAGTCTTAACCTTAATCATTAACATTTATAGCGGCCTCCTATCCAATTCCTTCCTGAAGAACATTGATTGGCCGAGTGGTGAGAATTCCAAGTATGTGAACAGAGTCGGGGCCATCTGTCTTCTGCTCACCTCTTGATTCTATTTCCCGTATGCACATGTCCACCACCATGGGTCGCTTGGTGTCGTGAGCTTTTACCAGGGTTGTGAGCTCACAGCTGTAGACTTTCTTGACATGTTTCAGGTCTGGCACGCAGCTGTTAGGTACCATGGTGGAGCACTGCTTGTGTACATTTAGGCCACAGTCTGTAAGACAGGAGGAAGAGGAGAATAACAGTCAATGGTAGGTCACAAAGAATCAAAAGATTTATAATTTTAGAGTAACAAAATGAGTAGTTTGCATCCCCAAGATTGTCAATTACAGTCTTAGTTGTCTCAGTCTGCTGGACTATTTATTTTGCTTGTTACAGTCTTAGTCGCCATGATCAATATTTGCCATCAGAATTTCATTGAACCATGGAAGAATTCTGCCCCAGCTGATGACATCAGTCTCTGGTCAGATGCCAGGAGTGTTATTGGAGTCACCTTGAGCACTGGAGAGGAACACCGGTGCACAACCAATCCTTCAAGAAGACAGCCAAACATTCAAGCAGAACAATTATTAAAAAACAATATTACCTACCAATCTGGAATTTACTAGTTGGCTTTTTCATTCCCACCAAAAATACAATATTTTTCTATAACACAAACCGCGAAGCATTAAACCATAGGACTTATTTTGACAGGGATCTGTAGCACAACAGGCACCTCATTTGCGTTTGTCAAAGCCGAGGATTGGTGGTTTCAATAAGCATCCCACGCTGCTTTTGTCTCTGTGCTAGCGTGTGGAGCCTTAGGCTCAGATGACTGCCTGAGACACAGAGCAGGTTTCACCTTGTAGGGAGCACAGAACAGCACAGCACAGCAGCCCACAGAGAGTAGATGCAGAGCCACTGCTGCTCTGCTTTGTAACAGAGGCTCTTAGAGGGAATTAAAGGCGAACTGAAAACAATGTGGCCTGGAGGAGGGAGAGTTTGGCCCACACGCTCCATTCTCCTCCGCAAACCAAGCTCGCACACAATGGCCATACAGGCAGCTATTCAGCCGCTGCGGGCTACAGTAGACCTAGTTTCCCACACTTAAACGGGCTCCTTCAAGCTTTGAGGAGTTCCGTGCCTTCCCCCAGTTCGGAAGAAGAACTCTTGATGAAATTCTGTGCAACGGCTGTATTGATGCGTTCTGTAAAAACATCTGGAAATGAATAAAATGTTTCTTCATAAATTTGAGTATTTCAAAGGAAATATTTCAGCATGTTTGCCACTCAAATATAAATCATTGAAAATCCAAGATAAGCATAGGAAAACTGTGATGTGCAGATTTACCCAGCTATGGCTACACATATTTTCACTGAAACGGGTCCCAGATACATTTTGCCAGGCTACATTCATTTGCATTGATGCAGAAATGTAATTACCTTTAAGAGATTATTCTCTTAAGGGCATCAGACAGGCAGTGAAGTAGCGCCTCTCATCAGACATAGGGCTGCTGATCTGCTGCTGTGCATGTGAGCGCACACGCACACACACACACACACACACACACACACACACACACACACACACACACACACACACACACACACTGATGACCCTTGGGTCCCAGGTGGAGCCAAGAGAAAAGCCGGGAGGGCAGACAGACTGATTTACTGCACAAACAGCATTTTCAGCATGGTGAGCAGAAGAACCCCCAGTCAGGACAAGCCCTGCCCTGATTTTGACTGAAAGGGACACTGAAGGTGGAATGAGGGGTGAGGGGCTGGTCCCTCTGGTGGCCAATCAACATATTATCACGTCGCCCAATGCTCCCCATCTCTAATTGCATCAGCCTATAGACAAACATACCATCCAGTTACTAGCTATTGTTTATTGTTTGCCACAAATGCACAGAACGAGGATGAAATACAGACAGGGCTGTGCGACCCAGCGCTCTAGTTGTGGCTGCTGAAGTTTAATGTGGGTGGAAATGGAGCTCCTTCCCAGCGCTTGGAGCCCCGCTCCTCATTAAAGAGACACGCCAGCTTTGTTTTTCTTCACGGGCATGATGGTATGAGGCTGGGGGACGTTCTCTGATGAGGAAATGTGGCACAACAAGCATTGGCAGGGGCAGGCTTTCTGGCGCTCGCCCCAAACCACTTCACACATACAAAAAGAGAAAAATAAAGAGGGGAAGCACATTTTTGGAATGCAAATTCAAACGTGGCATAAGACTTCACTGTCCTAGATTCTGGTCGCCATGGCTTTAGTCTAAAGGAATGGAAGAAAAACTCAAAGAATAAAAAAAGGCCCTTTTCATGCGATTGTCAGCTGCTTTCTAAAGCAACCCATAAATTATTCACGGCTCGGCTTCCGCAAAGATATTATGTGTAGCTCACTTTGTCCTATCAATAATAGATAAACACACACATCAGTCTATGTTATTGCCTTTTATAGGGGGAGCGATGTATACCTGAGAACCTCCAGTTTACAAAAGACAAAAATGACAATTGGTGTGCCTTAATAAAGATACCACAAATCTTATGCACAGCTTTTGTTCTCCAGCTAATCAGTTAATCATTTCTAGAGATCAATAATATTTCTAAACATACGCTGCACTGCAGCACACTGGTCCCATGAAAGCTTCATGCAGTCATGAATGCCACCACCACGCCATATTCACAATTATGTTACTCCAGCACTAACAAACTCTTCCGCGCTTAACATCCTGTGATAAAACGTTTCATGAAAAACCCCAAGTACTGTATATTAAATCAACTGAATAACAACAACTACAATGGGATCAAGAATTGCATGACATTCACTGCAATGGCTGCTGCACAGCGTCAAGGAGCTTTTGTCCACAGGACAGCGACAGCGCTCATCTAGTATGGGGCCTGATTGGATAGGGAGGCACGTTAGAACACGGCCAATGTATTCAGAGATAATCATGTGAGAGTTTCAGCATGAATCCACATTGGCATTCTCAACCCCCCAATTCCCAGGCAACTGGAGCACAGAGAGAGAGAGAGAGAGAGAGAGAGAGAGAGAGAGAGAGAGAGAGAAGAGGTTGAGACAGGCCAGTCTGTGTCAGGACGCCACTGTGCATTATGATAATGGTCTGATCAATATGACAGGATATCGAGTGCATATAAGTACACTATTAGTCTGGCGTTGAGTGGAGAACAATTGCTTCAAAGATGATGTGGGAATACGAGGTCTCCATCAGGACGTTTCCATTAAAGCTTGTCAAATGAATGTTGGAATGCTTGTGCCATGGGTTATTTCAGCAACTGTGCTGAACACAAATTCAGCGACTGGACACTAAGTCATTAGCAGGGTTATGCAATAACACAACCCTGGTCCTAAAGCAAAGTATTAACACTAGAGAGAAGTAGATATCACATCACAGTGACCAAATCCTCAATATGGTTTCCTCATTCTTCACGTTACACCATTAAACAACTTCTCTAATCCATCACCAACTCACAGTGCCATTTCACAATTAGGGACAGACAATGACACACATTTAAAACCAGGTTACCCACATGCCCGGTTCCATGTCGTCAAAAGAGAACCGCGTGTTATCGAGTAACAGTCCAGTTGGGGTCGGTGGGGTTTGAGAATATAGTGGCTGTTGTCGGTCTACTTCGATGTCTAGTACATACCTGCACATTTGACTCCTTGATTCGTCAGCCCCCACATGAAGTTGGCACAGTATTCACACCAGTGTGGTCCCCGGAACGTGTGTACCTGAGGGGTGGAAGGAGGGAGAGAGTGGTAGTCATGTTCCACACAGGTATCCTAATCCGCTCTGACCGTTCACGACTAGCTGGGGCGAACCGTGGTGATGATGCCGAACGGGGGGAGTGGGCGATGTTGACGCCGCGCGAGTGTGAGGTGGCACGCTGTCATGAGGATCGGCCACGGCAACAGAAAGGGGATGCTCGGCGCAGGAAATGGAGCTCCCACTCAGCCAGGTAACCTGACAACAGCTCAGCCAATCAGGAGGGCCTGATCTAGACCTCTGGGAAAGATGTGCTGTGGTTTCCTACGTGACGGTGGCAATAATGGCCCTTTCATATGAGGTGAGAAGGACTGAGGCCATCACTAGGCTGGCAGCGCATGATGAGGTCAGGGAGGGCATGAAATAATCAGCATTAAAGCCATTAATCATGGTATACAAAGGGTATGGTTGAGAGTTCATCAGAATACACTGTAAGCAGGAAGGGAATGTCCTTTGTGATTCGTTTGCTTTATCTGGAAAAAATAACCCTTTTTCCATTGAGTATTTCAAATAAACATGCTATTAACAATGGAAGTGCAGTGTCTAGCTATTTGCCCAATTTTTATTATTTTTACATATTTGGTCATATCTTGGGTTTACAGAAGGTTCTGGATGATTATTCCTCGTAATGGTCTGTCAATAACTATTACACACTAACCATAGCAGCCCAGAGTGCTTCCTGTGGTGGTGGGGGCCTGAAACATTGGAGCTAAATGCGTGACAGACCTTTAGAATGGTAAAGTGGAGCAATGGGCATGAAGTGTACGGTGGAGTAATAAATAAATAAAGGAGGAAGAAGGAAGGAGGGAAGCAGGAACAAGGAGTCCTGTGAGTGTCAGCAGTTATTGTGCTTATGAGGGAATGTTTCGCCTCCAGCGCCCGACTTGATTAACTAAGCCAAACAGGCAGAGCAGTACAGGGGCAGAGTGGGGTGACTGGAGCCTAATGGGGATACCACTCCTCCACTGTTCCCACTTCTATCATCTAATCTCCCCATCTGGTACCCAAACAACAACAGCGGACGACAGACCGCCCAACAGATTTCCTTTTGAAAAAGGCTCAGTGGACGGACCCTAAACAGCCCTGTCCTCTCACGCGTCCTCTCACTCTACAACCCCCTGAAAATACACTCTGGTGGCCACCTGCCACCACAGCAACCAAACACAAAAGAACGCCACCTGTCTACAACATGCTAAACTACAAACATTACAGTGGAATGGCATGACGAAGAGACACAAACAAACCACTCTTCCTTTGCCCGTCTTTATCTCACCTTGAAGTTGTGGGCTTTTTCGTACTTGGGGGGTAGGCTGTTGTCCTTCAGCGTGGCTTTGCGGACCAACGATGTGAGCTGTGAGTACGCAAACAATTTGAGAGGCTGCCAGATCGTGGCTGGAGGTTTCTGGGGACCCGGGATTCGCATCCCCAGAGCAGCCACCAGGATGTCTTGCTGGTTGGGCTCCTGCTTGGCCTTGTGCACCAGGGACTTCTCAGCTTTCCGGACCTCGTGAGACTCCCTGGAGGGCATTCGGACACTCACGTTGATCAGATCAGACGAACAAGCGAGAAACCCTACAGAGCAGTCCAAAAGTTATATGTCCTCAGAAGAAAAGAAAATGGGATACTTTCAGCTAACCAAAACTATGTCATATTAATCTCATTTTTCCAATCTGACAATCCTAAACGGAGTGAATAGAAACAGACCCGCAAAAATTACAAATGATATAAAGCAGAAAGATGAGTCTTCCTTTTTAAATCCTCTCAAAACAGAGAGAGTTGAATGAACGATGCTCCATCAATGAATGTCAAGTGCTGGGATGTTCGGATTTGGATAAAAAGAAAAAGCCTTTGGTGCTCATGTGTTCCTGGGAATATGCAGATGAGCTGATGTTGTGTTAAGTCTATCCTCCCTGTGCAGAGCAGATATATTCTCTTTGGAACAGATACAGCGCACTGTGGATGTGGTTGGCTGGTGCCAGCTCTATCCGAGTGAGGGGGAGGACGGGGGCGGACCCAGTAGTAGTCACAACGGATTAGATGCATCGCATCGACCAATCGGAGTGAGGCAGGAGGTTGCTCACGCTTCATCATTCCCATTTCCCCGCCCCCACAACCCCCCTCTCTCAGATCCGAAGCAAGAGGGCTTGGGTAGAAACGGTTGGAACGTGGGTTGATAATGAGCAATGAATGAGTCATGCATCATCACTGGGCTGCCGCTGCCCACAACAAATGACAGTGGTGGGTTGTTGGAGCGAGAGATTTTTTTAAAAATGAGTTACTGACCATTTACGGTTTCGGGGCCACACAGACCTGTCCTCGCTCCCAATTTGGGATATTAAGAAAAATAAATGAATAAACCCTTCAAATGAAGGTCATATTTTGTGTTAAATCCTTTCAAGGTCTTTGTAACAGAAGCAGCGTTACAACCACATATATTTTTACAACGTTTCCCTTTTAGTGTAATTTTGCGACCCGCTGCCTTCTTCTTCGTGTGGTTAATGTCAGCATGCCCCCGCCACCCACTCCCCCCCACTCCCGGCAGCTAGACAAAATTGTGGGGGAAACACTGTTAATAGATATTTAAATTCACAATGAGATGAATAATTTTGTAGAATGTGCTCTGTATATGGAGAAATGATGCAAGCCATGTTTATTCTTTGTAATAGTCTGCCTGTAAGCCTATATTTCAGTCTCACTTCCGACAACCCAGATAGAACTAACCCAGATGTGCTCATTCCACACAATTACAAGCTCCTTAGTGGACAGTTGAGCTTTGCTTTGTTTCCTGTCTTCAAATAAATAAAGTACAGTGTAAACAGATTGAAGTAATATGCAAATGATTTCACTTATCTCCATTCCCTCAATCTGTTTGAATATTAGCCAAGGAAAAACATTATAATAAGCTGCATTTTTAAGCCACAAAATTACCATTCCTACGTTTAATATCTATTATGCCATTATTTTATAGTTAAAAATAATGTAATAATTTTAAAGATATTTAAAAATTACTACAGGGAAAAATAGAAGATGAAAATGTGAATTAAGTCTCTCTCATACAGTATATTCTGTCTGTGTTCTATATTGTTATTTTGCGCTATCGCTGATGCCCGCATGGATGGTATGCTGCTACTGCATCACATACGAAGCACAATTAAAGAAATGTGTTGGGAATGATCTGGAACCTGCTACAATCCACACAGCGAGTCAAATGTGATTATACTCCCCCATCCCAGAGGCTGATAAGGGCTCAGCTGTAACAAAGCCGTCCTCACACCTCTGACTGGAGACATGAGGTGGGGCAGCCCAGTGTGAGTGTGTACAAGATTCGCTCTTCACACAATCAATGAGGGAAGAGCTTATTGACTGCTGCCTTACCTCTCCAACAGCAGAGAGATCAGGCAAGCTGTTGGAGACCAGCTCCATGGACAGTGGGTTTGAAGATCAGTGCTGGTAACGGGTCGGGTCTATTCTGGCTCCCATCGGCTCTGTGTAGTCACGTGGGTCACCCCAGCCGGGCTGGGCGTGAAGGCATTCCAGAACTGCCCTGTCTATGGCTGAAAGGGACTGAGGCGAGACATGAAAAGGAGGCGTCCAATGGAGCGCTCCTCTTCAACACCGCGTGACCCTCTCTCCTCCGAAGGGGAGGCTACCTGGGAGAAGCAGATGAAATGCAGCCCAGGCCTTTCATGTCGTCCACCCACACCCACCCTGGGCTCTTTAAGAGGCTATGTAGGGTAATTACATAGCCCGCTGCTAAGTGTGGAGAGAGCATCTGACACCCAGGATGTGGCTTTACTTTGAGAGCCTCTAATTGACGCTGATTGATTGGACTTGGGACATGTTTCTAAAACATGTCCCAAGTTGGGCCTTTCGGAGAGAGAACGGAGTGATGCAAAAGCAGTTAACGTAATACCTTTTGCTCCATCTAGACACACGCCCATCTGGCCTAGTCTGGAATGTATATGTCTCTGCATGTACCTGCCATTTCTCTGACAATGTCTCTGATTTGGCGTAAGCAACAATTCTTTAACAGCCATTGTGTATAGCACAATTCAATTCCTTCATTGGGAATTATTTAGGTGACTGATAGAAATGGCAATCATCTGTTTCAGTGACATTCATTTGGAATTTCTAATAGAAATGTACATCCTTTAAAAAAATAATAATAGTCCCTTCACAATGTGAGGGTAGACTAAACCTTTGCATGTTGGGATAGAGGTTAAGTAATAGCCATAGTCTGTGGCAGACAGCAAGATTGTTATATAATGTAATGCTATCTTAATGTGCCTCTCTGGCCTAGCGTCATCATAAATGGGCCATTAAAGTAGACAGCGTTTCTCTCTTTGGTTCAGGTTGTTAACTCTTACTGGGCACAACCACATAGACAATAAAACTGGGAACAGACGTCTTACTTCGGGAACATAGATGAGGGGTTTACATACTGCAAAACATATTTTACAGTTAATCCACTAAACGTGTATAAGGGAGTTTTCCAAAGGTATTACTGTAGGGAGGAGAAGTGGTTCTGGCTGGAGCAGGATGGATACTAGAGGAAAGCTGACACCAGGCTGAGAGAACACTGCTCTACACCGCCTTCAATTAGAACCAAGGCTCATTAAGTGGGTTACATATTACATCACTTGTGATTCATAATTATCTTTCTAATCAGAAGAGCAGGAAGTGGGTCACTTGAGCTTTGGATTCTTAGAATGGTCTTTGTGTGGTCAGCAGATTGATCCTATAATAACCAGGCATATCAAGAATTAACCAACGGTCCAATATCCTGTTTATTGAGCAAGATGTTCAACCTAAAAGTCAGGCCCTAACTAGGGAAAAGCGAATGTCCGAGAGTCCACGTACTAACTTATTTAATAAACGGTTTGAGCCGCACCACTCCGTGAAACACCAAACAAACGGCAACAGTAGAGGTAGGGGTCGTGAATTGCTCTGATAACGAATGTCCTCATTAGGGAGTGCGATGGCTGGGATCAACTCTGGCCTAACGGCTAATGGACCAAGGCACATGAGAATGCAAGCTGTGCATGAGAACACTGAAGTCTGGCAGCAGAATAAAATCATCCCCACTGTACCTAGTTATTATTCATACGGCCACATTTCATCGAGGGCTTCCATGGAGGGCAATGCTGCAGTTAAGCATTGATATCATTAAGCTGCGGCTGAGGCAACCTTTCTCAGAGAAATGGTACTGCGGCTGGAAATCACAGCATATTTGCTTGCCTTGCAACAAAGAGAAACCATTTATACAGTATTTTGCCAAGACAAATAGATTAGCTGGATGTGACTGCGGCTGTTGCTACGACAGTGATGTATGGTGTTTTGCTATCACAATTGCCAATCCTCTGTGGATTCCACAGAGTGAGGTTATTCAAGGACACAGCCATGTTGTTTATGGGATGTACTGTACCTACTGGGTCACCTACTGTGTGTGATTCCACATTGCAATAGTGTGCAGGGTTTTGGGATGTATCTCTTACCTGACCAAATGATGACCTCACAGCAATTCAGAGAGCATGTTGGTTGAAAATAAACTTGCCTATTCAAGCTATCCTGGGAAAAATTGTTTGTCTATCTCATGACATGTATGCAAGAACAATTCAATAAATCTTTCAAAAATGTAAGCTGGGTGTTTTTTCTTCTAAGTATAAATAACAACACAAATAGAGGAGAAAAAAATGACCATCGCAACCGAAAATGAAAATACAACTTGACCTTCTCCAGTTGACATGGCCAGCTGCAGCATGGGATGGAATCTGTTCCACAGCTCTATCAGTGGAATACTCTGCATTCTATCTTTGCTCATTGTGTCTGTCAAATAAAGGCAAAATTCCAGAGGAAATACACTTCTTATTTATATTTTCGACCAGGAAGCATTAAAAAATAGAACACTCCCTTGCGATACATCTATTATGAAATACACTATATTACAAGGCTGCTGTGAAGAAATTGGATGAGTCATGGGGTGAGTGTCCATTTCCAGGGATTCAGTCAAACATGTCACACAAATTTAGCCATTAGCATCCTGTTGTCTTTTCCAAGCTACCCTATAACTGTATTCTCCAATGCGTTGACTCTTAAAGTGGAATCAGCATTTTGCCTAGTTATTGCTTTCATATATACTCTCCACAGAAGTGAACTTATCCAGTCCTATTTATCAGATATCCTATAATTCTTTCAGATATTTCTTCATGACGCTGACAAAGAATAGTAGGGATTACAGAGAGACGATGGTTGAAAGAGTTGAAGAGCTCTCTCCAGTACGATACAATACAAACCATTCTGGAGATATATTCCTGTATTTGCTGAGGCCTCTCTGTCCATCTCTCTCAGTGTCATGTGGTTATGCAATGAAGCTGCCTCTATAACACTTCCTGAATTACCAATGAGAAGTCTTCTCAGGAGATCCCTCAAAGGCAACACGTTACAGTCACAAGGAACGTCATAGGAAGGAATGTCATAACCAATATTTCATCACCAACAATATCTTGCATACATGAGTATTTTAACCCTTCATCCCCAATCCAGTGCTTTGCTGAAGTACCTTTGGCAGTGACCACATCAAGTCTTCTTATGTATACCTTTACAAGCTTTGTACACCTTCATTAGGTTAGTGTCTCCCATTCTTTCATATTTATCCACTCAAGCTATGTCAGATTGGATGGGGAGCGTCAATGAACTGCAATTTTCAGGTCTCCCCACAGAGGTGCCTGGGCTTTAGCCGGATCCCTCAAGCAGGACATTCAAAGAGTTGTCCCTAAACCACTCCAGTGTTATGTACATTATGCCATTGTTTTGGATCGGGTTGTCCTCAAGGACTTTTATGTATGTTGCTCTGTTCATCCATCCTTCATTCCTGTCCAGTCTCCAAGTCCCTGCCACTGCAAATCATCCTCCTAGCATACCTCTCCCACCACCATGCTTCACCATAGAGGTGGTTTTATCCGGATGAGAAGTGCTACCTTGTTTTCACCATATGTAGCGGCTGGCAATCAGGCCTGATAATGGATTCTGGTCTCATCAGAATACAGAAATTTTTTCCCCATGATCTCAGTGTCCTTCAGGCAGCATGTCATGTGCGTTCTACTTCCGTCTAGCCACTTTACTATAAAAGGCCTGATTCATGAAGTGATGCATAGATGGTTGTCTTTCTGGAAGGCTCATCTCTGCAGAGAGACTCTGAAGTTCTGCTAAACTATTCGGTTCTTGGTCAAGCTCTTGACCAAGGCCTTTCTTGCCGATTGCTTACTTTGGCAGGATGCCCAGCTTTAGCAAGTCTTGGTGGTTCCAATATTCTTCTATTTCACAGTGATGGAGCTCACTGTGCCCCTGGGAACTTTCAACACTTTTCAGCATTATTTTTATAACCTTCCCCAAATCTATGTCTTGACACAGCTCTATTTTCTAGTTCTTCTGAAAGTTCTTTATTTTCCCACAGCTGGATTATAATGTATGAGAGACATCTCACGAATAATCAAAGAACACAAGGTGCATCTGAGCTAAATGTGGAGTGTCACGGCAAAGGGTTTTATGAAAATGTGTTTTCACTTTGTTATTATGGGGTATTGTGTGTAGACTGACTGCAAAGAAAACGCAGATATGAATTGCTAATTAAGTTTATAACACGGCAAAATGTGGAGAAAGTGAAGGGCTGTTGCATTTGTACACAATAAAAGGTAAACCTGTAGACTGCTGTACTATACTGTACTGACCATATTGGGGTTGACCAGGCTGAATGTAACAACATCTGTTCAGAAGAACAAGGTTCCCATGGGAACAGCACTGGTGTTTCTCCACATTCTACATACACCAACGACTATCTTATTTGCTGAAATGAGCCTGCCAGTCCCGCGAGGACACGAAGTGAATGTATGCTTCAGAGCTACTAATGTTTCAATAATTCAATCTGTGTATTCCTAACACTGAACAGATATTACATTGTACAACAAAAACACTTGAGTGATTTTATACAATGCAAAGGTACCTCACTGGCAAAACACTCCCTAATCTACAGCATTACAGAAGGATAAACATCATCATTACCTATTCCAAGTTGGATCTGTCACAGGACATATTTTTTGCCATTATCATATTATTGATGTACAATAAAAAACTGTAGGCATAAAAACTAGCATTGAAATTATGTTAATCAGTGGTTCCTGCTGCTTTTTAGAATACATTGGAGACATGTAGTGTATGTGTTGTTTGGCTCAAGTAGCGTTCCAACCAACAGACACAAGGCCATGAATATGAAATCATTCACTGACAAATACCAGACCGGCTGGTGGACATCTGGTCAGCTCATGTTTCAGGGTGATAATGTCTCTATGTTGTTCGCTTGTTAGCACATCAAAGGCCAAAGAGAAACCAGCTATGTTGACACACCATAAGGAAAAAAGAATACATACCAAGATATTTCATAAAAACAAACTGTATAGGGCAGGGTGAGAACATCTGGTAAAGGGAATAAGCTACCGACCGAGAAAGTGATGACACGGAAAATGCAGACATTCCAGTTCAACTCATCCAGACAAAGGTTTCCAGAAAGACAAGTATTTGAGAATTCCCAGCCTTTCTGGCCGCAACAGAGAGAAACTACATCGGTCCCCTTCTGCCCTATAGCCTATTAATGTCAGCCTGGTTTACTCTCACCTAATTAGCCCTCGGGCACTGGAACCAGCTAGGCTCCAGAGCAAGTGGATGGGCACACTGAAATATAATACTAGCCAGAAAAAAGCATTGCTGTAACAAACAATTTGAAATGACAATGACTGTATCACAATGGATTTTTCAAATTGGTAGGTTTCTTGGATTTTACAGAGACATTATTTTTCCCATGGTGGCAAATAGGCCTTGCATGGTTGCTTGCACATCAAAACCTGGACTTAGGCAGTGAGCAATTTGTAATAAAGGCAAGTCAGCTGTAAGGAATTTCTGGACTCAACACAGCTCTCATTTCATGATTGTCCATTGCTACATAATCTATCTCATCTTGGGTTGTTTAACAAGGACCGTCTATCCATTGTGAGATTTGGCTGCACTGCTTTTACTTGGTTGCCAGTCAATTGTGAGAGGATGATGTTTTCCCCTAGCTGTCCTCACAGACCAATGGCAGGCTTGGCCAGGAGGTCTTGTGATTTACCTCACCACATTATCTAAACAAGTAGGGTTTGGAGTCAGTATAATCCTTGTTGATGTGACCCAATAAAACCCCCACTATGGTTTTGGTCTAAAAATTCTCACAAAGACCTGCATTAGGCAACTAAACTTGTATCCCTTTCGGAACAGAGTAAATACCTTGTCATGCTCAGAATAACAAAAAGGAAAGTATAAAAACAACAACAAGGGTAACTATGTAAGGGTCATATAGTATTCCATGCTAAGGTAATGACGATACAATAGCTGGCTGTGTTGTTTTCATTTTGCACTCGGCTTCAGAAATGCATTCTTTCCTTCTTAGCATAAATCAATGCTGTTCTCCTTTCTAATTTCCTGAAACATGTTACTAGTTTATGGGTAAGGACAAAGGCTTTTCAATTAATATCACTTCTCCAAGCCAGGGGGAGAGAACAATGCAGTTTAACCCCAGCATGGAATCACAAAGGAGAACAAAACTCTGTCCGTTTATGATTTTGACCTCACTGACAAAAACACCCATGTGATACAACAGAGTTGCCTTGCATTCCAAGAGGGTAGAGAAAATATTAAGTGACCAGGTTTGAAGGAAGTAGACTATGGGCTCCATTTGAACAAACCAAACACAACAGGGATATCTTAGTTAGTGCTCTAGGTTCAAGGGTATGTCAGAAATAATTCACAAATGAGAATAATTTGCTGAATGCAGGAATTAGGCACATTATGGCAAGGTTAAAATGAATAAATAGGACGTAGCTGCGTCAAGGCTTGAATCCTTACCGGCCAACCAAAACATGCTCCATGGCTAATACTGTCTCAGCTAATGTTTTTTGGATCATTGTCTTTTTGTAAGATCAATGATTGGTTCAGCTTCAGCTTTTTGACAGATGGCCTTACATTCCCCTCAATAATTCTCTGATACAATACAGAATTCATGGTTGACTCAATGATGGCAAGTTGGCCAGGCTCTGAGGCAGCAAACCAATCCCAAACCATAATGACACTGCCTCCATGCTTTACAGAAAGTCTGAGGTCCTTCTATTCAAAGGCAAAGTTTCTTATTCACCAAACAAAGCATTTGGCATTGCGACCAAACAACTCAACCTTTTACTTACAGTATTTCTCCACAGCACATTGTTCCAGTAATGTCCGACCTCCCACATAGGCCACATTTATTTTGTCTCTTTCTGGCAGTTGACTCATGAACTTTGCCAGATGCCTGTAGATCAATTAATGTTATCCTGGTGTTCTTAAGGAAGTCGATTAGCATATTTTGGTCATCTCTTATCCTAAACTTGGTGGGATGAGCAGTCTTACATAGATTGCCAGTGGTCTGGAATTGTCTCAATTTGTCTGTTTGACCGTGTTTCATTATCTGTACCAGATATATAGGCATCAATGATGTTCTGAGGGCATCAGATGTTTGGATCTTGGCATGTGTTACCTGACTGTTGAAACCAAACCAGACCAAGGTTCTAATCTTTATGGAAGGCTGGACACACCTAGATCACTCTCTGATTTTGCAATAATTTGCACCTGTTTTGGTGTACCTGAATCTAATTTTACACAGATTTTATATGATGGTGTAAATTAGCATTTTGGATCACATTTAAAGAATATACTTCAAATACTTCTAACCCTCCTATCAGCATAAGCGATTACTGTTGTTTGATAAGTCAATTACCAATTAAAACCTTACTGGAAAATAGAAGAGCGCTGGTTTCAACAGGTCGAATTTGCCACAGAACGTGCACTAGACACGAGCACAACTTTGATGTGCAAGCCGAAAATAGAACCTTAAGTCTTCTACTGTGTTAAGATTTGTAATCAGTGTTGTAAATGTGACCTTCTATAGATGGACACTTACCTAATCCCATGTTATTGCTTTTCTGGTCTGAGCATAGTGGTGTTAGTTGGTCTGTTTATAAAGGGCTACATTTTCAATAACCGTGTGACAATATCAGTGTGTACAGAGCCACAGTCGTGGCCTGAAAGAACTGTCTGAGATCAAAGCTTTTCATTTGTAATTACAGGGGCTTTAAAATGTTAGGAGCTGTCAGCAACATATCACCTTTCATTTCCACCTTGTACGAGCCAACCCACAGAGGTCATGTCATTTACATAGAAGCTTCACCAGAACATCCCTAACTTCTGCACACTCAACATAAATTCCTCACATGACTTGTGCCCCACAAGAATTAATTCAGAAAGGATATAAATTGTTTTATAAATCCAACACAATTTGCCATGTGACTTATAATATTACATCACAATATTATTTAACCTCTGGACATCCTACATCTTGTTATTTTAGATTGTATAAAAACATTTTCCAGTACCTTGTTTATATTATTTTCCTCCCCGGATAGGCATACACCTTTTAAATTTTGGCTAACTTTTAAAATGAAACTAGCAAAGCTACCACATCTAACAATAATGACTAAGGAACCAGTTAGCTATTAAATGGTTGTATTCAAAATCTAACATGAATATTTTAAATAATAAAAACATTTAATATTGCTGACACCAAAGTAATCTTTCCATTTGTCTAAAGGGCCTAATGTATTCTAAAAGCAAACACAAATTACCCATTACTAAATGTAATAGTTGAATGTTAAACAGCAATTATTGAATCTTTGTTTCTGTAATTAATTCGCTGGAAGACTCCAGACGTGAATGTGAACAGCTGCAAGTTTGCTAATCAATTCTAAAATCCACACTAAATTACAATTATGTCCACAGACTACACCATAGACTGGACAAATGACTCCACCACAGACTGGAAAAATCACTACAACATATACTAGAATAATGACTACACCATAGACTGGACAAATCACTACACCAGAGACTGGACAAATGGAGACAGTGATATGACAAAATTACTATCCTTTTCTTTACAGTTTAAGCTACAATAAATTGTTCATTATAAAACTGAGTTGGTAAGCATAATGTGTTAACTTTTGGAAATTGATCCTGATAAATCACATTGTTGGAAAATTCTGCAGGCAACATTAACTTTTGTTATTGCATAAATATTGTAGCACTTGAGAATCTGAAAATAAAAATAAAGTAAACTCAACACATATAGAAAGTTACTACCGAATAACCAAGCTGGTGCATTTGAAAATCAACAACACTGAAAAGCATTAACAAAAATCATCAAATCAGGAAAGGGACCTTAAAAGAGCCATTAACCTATTCCTGAATTAATTACCGTTAAGTAGCGAGGGGGTGAACACACAGTAGAGCTGCATCCTAATGAAGATTGTACTTGCAAGATGAAACACTGTCTCCCCCTCCTCTCCTCTAGGGCAGCCAACCTCCCACTGGCTGCTCTCTGAGTGCGGGCACATGTCTCTTCAGCACAGCCTCCCTAGTCAGCCAAGTAGTGCAATATAGGGTTAGTGGTTCATAGTCATCTTCATAACCATGCACATGGCTGCCCTTGTCAGAAACAGGAGGAAGGGGATGAACCCTTCCATCAAAGGTTTGTGGACTCTAACCGCTCCTCAACATCTACATGCTTCTTGCTATAGTAGAGATAAAAAGTTTCAAGCTTTAGAGTTTGGTCCCTGTAACTTGGTAGGAAAAAGATCAGGGACAAGTGAGCTTTCAATCTCAGTAAAACTAAGGACTTCCACTGCAGAGGGTACAAGGACTTGCACAACCTTGACAGATGCTCTAATGCTGCCCAAGAGCAACTTGTCTTTTATTACCACAATCTTCACTTTTCCATTTGCGAAGAACAACTCCTCCAGAAAATCTGAAAGAAAGTCTGAGCCCTCTGGGATTACTGTCCATATCCATAGCCTGTGTGTGCCTTTTAGCACTTCAGGTACCAGAGTTAGATATATGCCTAAAAATATGTGGGCTCTAATGTGAACACCACAATACAGTACAGAAGTCAGAGACTGTGGGCTCTAACGTTACCTCCACAATACAGAGCAGGAACAGGAGACTCTGGGCCCTAAAGTAAACCTCACAATACAGAGCAGGAACCTGAGACTCTGGGCTCTAAAGTTAACCTCACAATACAGTACAGAAGTCAGAGACTGTGCACTAATATTTACCCCATAAAGCAGGAGACTCTAGGCTCAAACATCAACCCCAAAATACAGTGCAGGAGTAGGAGACTCTGGGCTCTAATGTCAACTCAACGGCTGACTTTAATTGATATCAAAATCAGTGACCTGACAGTCCCTGGCATCGCCTTGGAGCGATGTCCTTCTCCCTTCATGAACAATGAGAGGGGCTCTCATTGACTCAGTGTTGGTCTTAAATATGTGAGTTAAATCCTGGGTTTGCAGCTTTTCTCTAATCCCATTAAGTCCTCCAAGCACAACCCTTAGCGTAATTGTTGGAGAAATTGGGTATAGGATGGAGAGCTTAGCTCACCCAGACAGAACAAATTCTGTCAAATTGTGTGCATCTTGAACAAATTTACTAAATCCACATAAGGGGAAAACTGCTTTTAATTAACAGATTCATGGAGACCTCAAACGAAGAGACCAGAGTAGTGTACCAATAAAAAAAGTAGAGACAAAAACACTGCAAAAAAATATTCATTGTTGCTGGAAATAACCAATGCATTCTTTCATATTCCTCCTGCATTTACAACAAATGACCAACAAAAATAGAAAAGCGAGGTGGATGATGCTGATACATACTGACTCACTTATGATTCATACTGCACAACAACCTTTGACAACGCTACATATTCAACATCATCTTCATTCGCATATTTGTCAAACTTACATAATTTCACACGTCAACAGGGTTATGTAACTTGTGTTGATATGTGTCGATGGACCATGAAAAATAAGCTGCACTCTAAAACAGTATCCAAAAATATTTACAAGATGAATGCTATTCAGTTGAACAGAATGTTGTTCTATATTCAATCCTCAGAAATAGACAAAATATGACCATGAACAAAATCAAACCCAAGGAAGACAAAATACGACTACACCTTCTTTTCAGGAGGCATTTATGTCTTTCTATATACATTACAAAGTCATCAAGAAAACTGAGTGATCACATATTTCTTCTGAACTACTGACCACCAAGCTGTTAATAAATTCTTCTGAGCTGAATTTATTAACATTGTGCTGGCCAAGACAGAAGGCTCAGCTAAATAACTATCAAACAGAATAGAGTGGAAAAATCTACAATAAAGAAAATTGTAAAATTGTTTTCATACAATCCAAGTTTCAAATGAAGACTAGTGTGTCAGAATGTGAAAACCAAGAAGGCAGGACCTTGAATCTAACCTTGAGATGGACTGGGTGCTGCTGTTGGTAATCAGCAAACTCTATGAATAGAGAACAGGTCTAGATTAAGAGGCATTGGGTCATTTACCGACATATTGAAAGCTGCTTGCTTTGCATTCACTACATACACATAAATCCTCCCCCAGTCCATTCTAGGCCCTACTGTAAACGATTAGCTCAATGAATATTGAGTAGATTTTTTTGTCTGAGCTGATTATAGTCAATAGAATGGGGTTTGAATTGGGCGGCAGTTCGTAAATAACCCAGAAGACAAACCTGCAAACAGCAGCATCCAAACAATGAAGACACCACCATCTGGTTGTACTCAATAGATATGGGTAGGCGATACTATCAGTGGGGTGGGGGGGGGGAATGTCAGACAGTTTGTAACGGTTCAATCAATGCAGTTCTGTATCACAAAAGTTAATAAAACCAACGGGAATTTTTTGGGGAAAATTTGATATCTATCACAGGCAGGGCCACCATCAGCACCTTGATAAGAGCCGTAGATGTACATAATGGCACATGATGAAATGACCGACTGGGTAATGAACAAGCTAATGAGGGGAATCAAGACTGCCGCAGGGCTAATAAATCAAAGCAACTGTGTCTGCAATGATATAGGAGCAATCTGTAACAATGGCCAGAGCCGGGAGCAGGAAGGGACAGGAGGAAAGAGGGTCCGTACAATAATGCATGTCAATATCAAGTCCAGGCTAAGAGTTTATGGCTTCTAACATACAGCACAAGCAAAGCCTTGTTTTATGAAGGAAATGATCATAAATAAAGACTTTAGGGAATGTCCTCCAACAAATGAAGGTGCATAAAGCCATCCTCTTTAAACCTTACCGATGTGCTACTAAACCACACTGTCATTCTTCAAAGGAAGACACACATTGACTCCTTTGAGTTTTAACCTTGAAGGATTTTGTGCATGACGGATGAAATTACAAACTGAATCTGAATTAAATGAGGAGATAATATGCACCCTTGACAAATTAGTTTCAGAGAATTTGTTTCAGAGAATCAATACAAGCCAGTCCTCAAGAATCAGGAGGCATATCAATAACACTAGAGGTCTTATAGCCCCTTCTCATACTATAAAAACAATGCATATATTTACAATATTCAAAGACCGTTGAAATGGAAAGAGTTTACACATGGTAATGAAGAGATTAGTAAAATAATGAAAGTGCTATGTGGAGCAGAGATAAGGTAATAACATGAAGTTAATTACGGCCCAAGAATCAGGACATATTTATGGGTAGGCCTGACACATAACAACCTGACACTGCAGGGCTATGACATTATCCACACTAAATCCAATAGAAATGTGTGAGCTTCATCCTCCAATAACTCTGTCGGTTAAAATGTGACAACAAATCGATTCAAAGATTCTCATGAGTTTGCTGAAGTCTCTGAACAATCAATAAGCCTTTGCACTGATCAGCATTTAACTCTCTATTCCCTGCTGTAAGCATGTGAACTAATGCAAGGTTAATTAACTAACTTTTATTTATGAAGGGTTTTTAAAGTTTTCAATCATCAGAACATATATAATTAAACGGATGCACAATGAATGTACAACATTATTCTATTTCCGTCTTGGGTTAAAGCAGCATGAAGTAAAACAATCGCCAAGCTAATTTTGTGCAGAAATTTGCCTGGTGCTCTTTTTCTGACCATAATCTAAAACATTAAATTCTGAAGACCTAAGAACATGGGCATCTGGTCTAATTATGTCTAATAATGGATCCTTCTAAGTACTTAAGAGTCTGGACAGAACGATGCCTGGGGGCTAGTAATATCCTACGTCGTTCAGGTCTACCTCAGCAGTAAAACACTGTTTCCTAACAAAGAACCCTTTAACGTTTTTGTTGTATTATTACACAATGATAACCTAACCTCAGGTGTGGATAAGAGAAGTCAAGGTGTTTCTCCTGTGTTTATGAAAATGGAGTGGGGGTTGTATGAGTGGGGGCTGCATGTGATGTCTGCAGACGGCCCAGCCAGGGACAGTATGCCCTGGGGAGGGATTGGCAGGGATGAGCACAGCCTGTGCACAAGCCCACGGGGAATTGTCGCTACTGCTGGTTGGCCTGGCGATAGCTCAGAGCTGATCCACTCTGGGTAATAATATTAAATAGATGCAGGTCCTGGGTGATAAAGCCAGACGGCATGCCCAATCACTCTCTGATCGAGATAATAGCGAAGCAGATCCAGCCTGACATCATGCCCTAGGAGCAGGACAGAGAAAATAATTACTGACTACACTCTATCGGTTTATGCACTATCAATATACACTTTATTAGCAACAGTTATTGTAAATGGATTATGGAATGGAGGTGGAAAACCTGGGGAAAAATCATATTCCAACCATTTAAATGACAATGGAGGTTATGATCGTGGTGTGCTGTGAGTGCATTGTGTTTTGCACTGATGCTTTGGACTGGGACACTATTGGCTTACTGTATTAGCATATTCTGAATTCAATGTAAATCTAGCTGTTTCATCTTGGGTTCTATGGATTTAAAAAGGGTTAAAGTCGGTGCACACAAAAACAGCGCACGTCCCAGGGGAACAGGCGTCCTGGTGTGAAACCTCAAGCCAGAAGCCTATGGCAAGCATTTTTCATGGAGCAGCCCAGAGATTCTTAATGCTTACTCTTAATTCTCCCACCTAAAGCAGACGGCCAGCTTGTATTTATGATACAATTCACGTAAATGGGGCCGTTTGGCCCTTAATCCTTGCCTAATTAAGTGAGCGCCCAATCTGCCGAGGCAGAGTTCTGAGGGCTGTGGCGTAATACCTGTCGAATTACTGGAACAGCAGGAGCGGCCTTCTCCCTGTCAGCGGATCCGCCATATTTTAGCATTCCTCTCACATTATTCAGGGGGAAAAGACAGCGACCGCAAAGAAATCTGGTTTTGTTTTAGCGCTAACATATTGTTTCTGTGCTTGTGGCAATTCTGTTGCCTGTGCCTCTTGACTTCCACACATCTGCGGTCAACACAGCGCTTTGTGTATACGTATACACACAGGAATATACATGTTGTGACGCCTGCTTACTTCCAAGGGTTGTGACAAACGATCAAGCCATTCTGTCTGGTTCGTGGTCTTTCTGACAGTCAGAAAGTGCATCTCTCCATCCTCACATTGTGTATTTGCGACCAGGGCTTCAATCTTGCTCATAATGGGAACATATCTAGAGAATGCGAGGCATGGATGCTCTTTATTCATGAACAGAGCCTTTAATTAATGTACATTGATATCATTTTGAGAGGAATATTGCACAGCCGTTACCTCAAGGTTTTTAATTAAGGCAACAATCAAGAATTAATCATTTACTTTGGGGGGAAGGAAAGGTTGGCGATGAAGCATCTTTTATTGATATGCAAGTGTTGCTTTGTTGATTTTGTTGATATACTTGATAATTGCATGTAAAAAGACACGCAGAGGAATAACTAGGCTAACCATTCTCCTACTTTAAATAGCCACAGAAAGGCAAAGGGAGTAATTGTTAATTCATAAGCATTGCATGACGGTGACCTAGATATTAACATTTACAATTCAGCCCTCTCTGATCATCAGCTTATCAAAGCTAGCTTTAATCCGAGCTGCTACGATGGCACTGTGACAGCTTGTTGTGCCTGGAGGGAAATATGAACTTTGATTGCTTCATGAACTAAATCAATATAGACTCCATAACAGAGAATACTGATCAATCTTTGGGTTGATGAATCCATCCATCCAAATTGTACAGTGCAATTGACTCTAATGTCTGACCTATTGACATAAGAAGATGTTCAGGAAGCTACCTGTACAGTAACTGTTGTTGTGTTGACCATGTCCTTAGGACAGGGTTAATTGACAAACCTCTGCCTACCATGCTCAGTTGTACATTTCTACGCGTGGATGTGGCACCTCCTGCTGGTGATGGTAGACAAATGCAGAATAGGATTAAGCATGAAGAAGAATGAAAAATACATGTCAATACATATTTTTGTCTGGCAAAGAGTGAATTAAAGCTTGTAGGCTACTGGTGAATTGCATAGTGGGAATTATAAACTGGGTGATTCACCCTGATTGCTAACTGGCTGAAAGCCATGGTGTATTTATACAATACAACTCAAGGGAGTGATGTATGTGGCCCGTATATAACAACTAAAAGCTGTTATAAGAAAAATGCAGGGGGAGCGCTTGGACACAGAGAGGTTTTGGCAACATTATTGGTAGTAAAAGGTGATGTGATGACATACTGGTATTAAACGGACTCATACACCATGGCCATCAGCCAATCAGCATTCAGGATTCAAAGCACTCGGTTTATCAGAGATCGTATTCCAGAGGTATTACATTACATCACTTCTTACTGATTTAATTGCGTTGTTAACTGGTTTATTACAGCAATTAGGCACAGGGGTCTGTGATAGCTTATATTGCCAATAGAAAGTGAAACCGCCCATATTTTACCATCTTGGTTCCATGGGACATACATTTTTTACCATAGACGTTTAAAAAAGGACTGGTTATGGACATTTGCAATGATCAATCAGTCCGTACAGCTATCAAGTGAACAATCACCTTCAATGCTTGGAAACCACTATTGCGAAATGTAGATATATCAGAAATAAGTCAAGGGTACATGACTGTGTACCTTTCAGAGCCTGAGTGGAAGAATTAACTACTTAATCAAACATTGCGTTCTGTAGTGTCCAACCACCAACTAAATACAAGTCACCTGGCCTATCTCATAGAACACGCAAACACTGACGTCAGGAAGCTACTAGCTAGCACTTTGTTTGCTAACTACCTGTGGATAATTTTAGCCAGATCTTGCTGGAACAGGATCCAGCATCTCTCAGATCTTCCCCAGTTTGTTCCGACACATATCCTTCTCAGATTTGGTCTGCTGTACATTACTTGTCTTTTTCCATCACTGTGCACTTTACACTATGAACATTCCATAAAAAGCAGAGTTCATAGATGCTAACTGCATTTTGTTGTACCGTTCTATGACAAGTTGAATCTAATCTAAGGGTTCATAAAGTTGACATTCCTGCAGCCTCTAGTTGCCTCAGCACTGCCTGACATGATTATGAAAG
This sequence comes from Esox niger, assembly GCA_016801105.1. Taxonomy (NCBI): domain Eukaryota; kingdom Metazoa; phylum Chordata; class Actinopteri; order Esociformes; family Esocidae; genus Esox; species Esox niger. The sequence continues at coordinate 15,221 of JACXGJ010000219.1, read as the reverse complement.
TTTTCGTTTTTTGTTGTCTGCTATTTGCGCTACCAATGTGCTTAATTTGTGTAATTTGCAAACCGTATCCGTGCCACTTGCGTTCCCCAATTAGTTCTGGCCCTTACTGATTTAAAAATTAATCGGTGGTAACTATTGATATAGTTATGTGTACACAATACCCAGCCATTGTTAACATTGTAATCATTGCTATGGAGTGAGTAATTGCAAATCGCTCTACCTGTTTCCCAACAACGAAAGTAAGGATCTATTCAGGGGTGAACTCAAGGTGAAACACACATTTTTCAACACAGAGGTTGAAACTTTATTAACCAATTCACATGGACATGTGAATAGTTTTGCCATCTTCACAAAGAACAGAACGTATACGTTGCACAGCAATATAGGAATCCTTAATATTTAATCAAGTTCTACCAAGAAGTTCTTCTATAGTTCCAGAATTGTAAAACATAAGTAACAAAAGGTTAAAATAAAAAAGTTTTAAAACACATAAACGAGGCCGTACAGTATTATATGTAATACTGTACTGTAAAATGTAGGTTAAAAGGTGTGTGATGGGGTGATGATGAATGATGATGATTTACCATAGCCAAGTGGACGTCTACCTGTTACTATGGAGACAACACACAGCCAGCAGCAGGTGATGGACCGTGGCTCAAGCATGATACTTATAGATGGCTATATTGAAAAAACATCTATTTAGATAAATGCTTGGCCTCTGTCATAGTTATTTTGTATTTTAATTTTATATCATGTGTGTCTATGCTGTTATCACAGTCAGATGTCAGCTGGTTGGTTAAATCAACAGCAGGATCAGCTTTACATGTGTGTATACCACTTCTTAATTTTCCATACTGGAGGGGTGTGGCCTGTATGGACAGCTTGCACCCTGGTCTGGTGGCACCACACTATGCCAGAGATGCATCTAATATACAAGTATGTGATTACCTGTATAGTCATTGGATGTTAATTGATAAGACATTTACCCAGTTCACATGAGCTCAAGGGTCCATATAATTATAATTTTTCTTTGATTCTTTCACATCTGATTGCTGAGAACATTTCTGATGAACAATAAGGCATATAGTTTGAATCTCTGTGTGTGTGTGAAAGCAGGTGCATCTTTTTTTTCTCCTAACTGTACTCTTGTGAACAAAGAGGGACTGTGTACAATGTACAATGTTTGGATATCTAAATCGGACAGGTGCATCTTTCTATCTGTATTCTTGCCTCTGCTCCACTGCAACTCACGTGATCTGTACAATAAGAGGATGGTGTTTTAATCTCATGTGGATGGCAGGAGGGCATGGTTGATGGTTCTGCAGATCAACACAGCATTTATGATCTTCATTGAAGTCTATTCTTTTACACAAAAGTCTCTGTTATGCCATTTTTTTGGAGGAGAAAAAGGTAAAACAAATTCACAACACATTTTACCAATTTTTTCAGCTCTCAGTCATCAACCAAGGTGAAAAATTACACCATGTTCTCTATTTCAATGCCCAGATTAGTCATGTCTGTGTGGTCAAGTGTTTTGGGTCTCCTCTCCGTCAACCAGTGTTTAGAGCCTTATCTGTCTATTTACAAAAGCAGAGGGTAGAGAACTCGTTAAAGAGTGTTCATTGAGTAGCCTGATGTCTTGATCTTTTCTGGCTTGGTAAGGGAAGTGAAGGTACTCCTGGCAGTAAAACAATCCCAAATTACCTTGTCTGTCTTTTCCTATCAAAATGTGAGTTTTAGTTATGTTCTGTGGAGCAGTCCTTGCCTACTAGTTCCAGTTGTTTGGGTGCTTCATGCATTCATTTATCAATAAAGGTATTCAGATTGTTCTAATTCTTTTGTAAATTTCCGCAACATCGAGAAATACTTTATTTATTCACCTGACGATCATCTTTCAAAAGACCCTATCTAACCTCTTGATGCAGAAAATAGGTATTTGTTTTCTCCAGAAGCGATTATGGAATGCAGTTCATGCCTGTCTGCAAAGACAATTAATTTGTTTCCTCTCATTCAAACACTTCTGCAAAAATCCTAAGACAAGCTAATAAGTCTGCACACAACCCCATCCTTGTTGACCTTAATTTGCTTCTCCTTCACAAAATAAAATACTTTAAAATGATCCTCTTAGGCAACAGAGCCCTACATGGCATTGGACCTGCCCATCTATCAGATCTCTCACCATGACCCCTATGGTCTAGCTATGCCAAACTGTTCATGAAGCAAGGGCATGGCTTTAATCAAAGGGAGTGCATTTTCTCACCTCAGGGCTGTTCATATTGGTGGGGCCTTAAGACATCTTTATCAGCAGACTAACTGTATTATTTTAATTGCATTCTTATCTGTTTTTATGAACTTTGAAATTATTAATTCATAATCAATAAATGCTTTACAAATGTAAAATGTAATTGAATAAATGTTTTATTATCCCAGATAAACATATTGACAATATTGTCCATTTATTTATGAAATTATTTGAATAGGAATAGATACAGTAAAGCAATTATGGCTTATTGGAATGAACTATTTGCCAAGACAAATTCATTCATTATAATTACATCTATTTATTTAACAAGAAATTATTTTCTGGACATCGGCAGCGATAGTCACATAAACCGAAATAGTATTTATAACTAGACAAATATTGTCCATAAGTTTGTCTACAGTTTCTTTCACAATTGTAGACTTTCCCTATTGTATATTTACAATCAATTTAGAACAATTAACAGATTTGGACAAAAGTGATCAGACAATAGCAGTTTGAACACAGTTTGATGAACCAGAAAAATTGAATAGATATTGTGTTAAAAAAGTATCATTTGTTACTACACACATTTTAGACCTTTGCTTTGCAATATGTGGATGTTGTGATAATTACATTGTCTTCTCATATAGTGAATTTACCATTATTCTGCACATTCATGGCTTGAACTCATGTGCAAAAACACTTGACTTTAACAAGGAACTCCATCAACACGGTTGAATCACAGGATTTTCTACAGTACCCACGACTGACACGTTTGGACCTTGGATTCAATTCAATCCACTTGATTTACTCTGGGGCATTCTCTTCTCTGAGTGGCCTGATGGAGCTTCATTTGGGGAATAACAAATGATCTTGACTTGACAGACAGACATTTGCAGGACTGATAAGGCTTCACACTTTGGATTTACATGGCATTCAACCTTCTGATATTAAATGTGGTACATTTGATGGATTAAATAATCTATCATGGCTAAGAATCTGTCACAATGCCCTTTCACCCCTGCATCAAGGGCTATATGCTGTTCTATGAATGGTTAATACATTATACCTCAAAAATAATCCAATGAATTCTATGTTCCGGAATGCATTTAAAGGACATGGATATTTACATGCGCTGGATCTAACTACAAACAATTTGCCATGGTTTCAGAGCAGTGCATTTAAACCTCTTTCAACACTATCAGATCTTAAGCTGAATTATCATTTCAATTAGGAAAAAAACACAAAATCCCTGGTAGAATTAAAAAGAGGGTAACATTTACCGACACTTTCCGACAAGGTTGCATGAACTACCATTAACGAATACAGTAGTTAACATGAACAAATGATGAACAATGACATGAACAATCAGTTAATAATGATAACCCTTAATTTATTCATGATTTACAAATGCAGTAAATAACTGTGTAGAGTCATTTGTTCATGTTGACACAGAACATAAACTCATGTCAGTTTGTACTGTAATTGTTTAATGCTGGTGTAGGACATGCATTCATGTAGCTAGTTGTCTTCATGAAACATACAAGTATTATACAGTATTCATAAGATAGTCCAAATTGTTAATATGATAACAGTGCAGCAACCATTACTACTAGAGTAGGCTGGCTACTTACGGCTTCAAATAGGTTGGCTACTTGCGTCTTCAAATAGCTGTGACGTGCACAAAATGTATGGTCGCATTTAGGGTTAAGTATTGTTTGATATGGGGATACATTACTAATATTACAAGACACTTACTACGGTTAGCCAGTAGGGGCAGAGAGACGTGGTCGCGTTGCGTTGGGTTTGAATTCGATCCAAACAAACAATTGCGTAACTCTTGAGTCACGTAACTCTTGAAAGAAAAGCCATGTTTTCTTTCTCATAATTTATCCTGTTTTGCAGGTCGGTAATGTAAAAATGTACACTGGACACTGGATACTTTTGATACTTTTATACTAAAATGTAAGTAGAGTAGAGTTGGAAAAGCATAGTAATTTTATAACTGGAATGAACTAGACAGATAACCCATGTTGAATGTAAAATGCAATGATGGTGGTGCCTTCCTTAGAAAAAAACGAATTTGTTACACTACTGTATCAACATTTCATTTTCGTAAACAACACTAATGACAAAACCCCTAGGATCTATGTAACTGGATTGTGTAACTGTTTATCTAAGAACTTTGCAATTGTTGCACTGAAAGGGTTAGCGATTAGCTAGTTCTTGTTAGCTGGCTCCAGTTAGCTGGATGCTAGGTCCAGTCAAGTGTTTGTTTCGGTAAGCACTTGGCTAGCTTGCTCAGCCGTTTTATATTCGTGTTAACATTAAGGACATTTGCAATTGTCTGTTCCTTTTACATGAAGATATTTTACACAAAAGTACAACATTACTGCTGAATCAGAACTTTGTGAAATGTCTGATGTAAAAAGGCCTTGACAACACACTGGTTAATGTGACTGTAAATTATTTTGCATAAGACTTGCCTGTAAGCACTTCTACTGAAAATACATTAGTCATCTCTTCCTTCATGATGTCCTTGTTTACAGTGTGGTTGATTTACAAACTGTGTTTACAGCCTACACTTATAGCCTACACTTTATAGCCTACACTACACTACAGTTAATCCTGTCCTTTAAGGGAGGATTATGTGCTATCACTACTACTCTCTAGCACCAAATCTTAGCTCATACTCTTTTGGCCCACTGAGTAACTATTGAGCAGGAATAAAAGCATTAGTAAAGGATGCCTCACTATTAGGTAATTATTTTGTGTCTTTTTAAGTAAAGAGATGAATTATGTTACATGAATGATCACTAACTAATGACCCTAATGTTGAAGTATCTGTTATTAAGGGTAGCCATAAACCCTTAATAACTGATACTTCACCATTAGTTATTTTGTGTCCCCTTAAGTGATTATCATACATTCTGTTTCAATATGAACAAATCACACTACACTTTTAGTTAATCAATTTGTAAATCATTAAATAGATAGGGGTTATCATTATTAACCGTTTGTTTATGTCTTTGTTCATCATTCTTTCATGTAAACAACTGCATTTGTTGATGGTAGTTCATGTACACTTATCCGAAAGTGTTACCTAAACACATTATCCTTAAGCATAACATGCTTTCTGAGATTGACCCAAACACTTTTAATAAATTATAAAATCTGATAGCACAGAGGTTGAATGGAAATATTTTTTTGAAAATTGGCAAGCCTGCATTCAGTCTTTTTACTCACATCAGACAGATTGACCCCAGTGACAATTTAATCTCCACAATCGGGGATTCTGCTTTTGTGGGTTTAACACATCTAAGGGTTCTGAAACTGAACCGCAACAGACTCTCCCACTTAAGTCCAAGGGCATTGGAAAGCAGCTTTCAGCTGTCATATTTCAACTTGGATGAGAACCCATGGGACTGCAACTGTAGAATACTTTGCCTAAAAAGATGGCTCGAGATGAGCAGTAACAGACTTCTCAGTGTTTCTGTGAGGTGCTCTCAACCTGAAACCCTGAGAGGGCAGTGCCTGGGTGCCATAAGCAGTTCATTGATCCAGAGCACCGACAGCATGTGCAGTGATGCATTTCCTCATGTCAATTCCAGAGCCATCGCCTTTGCCAGCAGCACATGGCTGTCACAGCTAAACATTGTCAACAGTGAGAAAATACAGACACAAAGAGAAAAGAGCAAGACTACTACTCCTGTGGTGATCATCAAAAATGTACAGAAGCGTGATGTTTCTGAGTCACGGCAATACCCAAATCAGTCAGCAGCTGAAATATTGCCCTCTCAAAACACAACCATCTCATCACTGCCAGGGGAAATACAACCAAAACCTCCCCTGCTAAAGAGCCTTCCATCAACGAATCATGCACATTTAATAAAGTGATCCTCATCAACATATTGCAGTCACCACCAGAGTTGCTGTCGTTGAATTGTGTTTGATGTAAGCCTACATACAAAATGAGTATTAAAATTTGTATTTTAAGGTCATATATGACCAGTTGGATACCAAAATTACGCTTAGTCGGTTTATCAGTGTCAAATAGCTCATTTTGAGGAAAACACTGGAACAGGACTCGGCTGAAGTATCTCCGGTACTATTGGTGTTGGTATACAAATGTCTGACTGCAAATATGGGATTCAAACGTACAGTTCCAATGATGGTTCAGTTGAACACGTTTGATGCCACAGATATATACAGTCCCCTCCAAAAGTATTGGAACGGCAAGGCAAATTCCTTTGTTTTTGTTGGTCACTGAAGACATTTGGGTCAAAAAGATCAAAAGATGAGTATAAGACAAGAGTTCAGAATTTCAGATTTAATTTCCTGGTATTTCCTAGATGTGTAAAACTACTTAGGATATATCACCGTTTGTATTAGACCACATAATTTTGGAACAAATAATCTTAAAGTAAATACAATAAAAAATTTGATGGCACAACCCTTGCTTGCAATAACTGCCTCAAGCCTGCGACCCTTCGACATCACCAAACTGTTGCATTCTTCATTTGTGATGCTATTCCAGGCTTCTACCGCAGCTTCTTTCAGTTCTTGTGTGTTTCGGAGTGTTTCTCTCTTCAGTCTCCTCTTAAGGAGGTGAAATGCATGCTCTATTGGGTTAAGGTCAGGTGATTGACTTGGCCATTCTAAAACCTTCCACTTTTTTCCCCTGATGAAGTCCTTTGTTTTGTTGGCAGTGTGTATTGGGTGATTGTCCTTCTGCATGATAAACTTCCTCCTGATTAGTTTCAATGCATTTCTGCGCAAATTGGCATTAAAACGTTTTCTGTACACTTCTGAATTAATTTTGCTGCGACCATTATCAATTACATCATCAATAAATATTAGCCTGTTCCAGAAGCAGCCATGAAGGCCCAAGCCATGACATTACATCCACCATGGTTCACAGATGAGCTTGTATGCTTCGGATCATAAGCAGTTCCATTCTTTCTCCACACTTTGGCCTTTCCGTCACTTTGGTAGAGATTAATCTTGATCTCATCAGTCCATTAGATTGTGTTCCAGAACTTTTGCAGCTAATCTCGGTACTTCTTTGCAAATTTCAATCTGGGCTTTTGATTCTTACTGCTGATGAGTGGTTTGCATCTTGTGGTGTGGCCACTATATTTCTGCTCTCTGAGTCTTCTTCGAACAGCGGAGTGTGATACCTTCACCCCTGCACTGTGGAGGTCGTTGGTAATGTCACTTACTGATGTTTTGGGGGTTTTCTCACAATATTTTTGTTATCAACTACTGTTGTCTTCCTTGGCTGACCTGTTTGACGTCTGTTGCTCAGTACACCAGTAGTTTCTTTCTTTTTCAGGACATTCCAAATTGTTGTGTTTGCTATGCCCAATGTTTGTCCAATGGCTCTGGTCGATTTACCTTATTTTCTCAGCTTGACAATTGCTTGCTTTTCTCCCATAGACAGCTCTCTGGTCTTCATGTTGGTTTATCCTCTTTAACAAGAAATGCAGTCTTTATAGATTTAAACCAAGGATGGAAACTTAGACTAGTCATGCAAAGCTACAGTGGGGAGAACAAGTATTTGATACACTGCTGATTTTGCAGGTTTTCCTACTTACAAAGCATGTAGAGGTCTATAATTCTTACCATAGGTACACTTCAACTGTGAAAAACAAAAATCAAGAAAATCCCATTGTATGAATTATTAATTATTTTAAATAATTAAGTTGCATTTTATTGCATGACATAAGTATTTGATCACCTACCAACCAGTAAGAATTCTGGCTCTCACAGACCTGTTAGGTTTTCTTTAAGAAGCCCTCCTGTTCTCCTCTCATTACCTGTATTAACTGCAACTGTTTGAACTCGTTACCTGTATAAAAGACACCTGTCCACACACTCAATCAAACAGACTCCAACCTCTCCACAATGGCCAAGACCAGAGAGCTGTGTAAGGACATCAGGGATAAAATTGTAGACCTGCACAAGACTGGGATGGGCTACAGGACAATAGGCAAGCAGCTTGGTGAGAAGGCAACAACTGTTGGCGCAACTATTAGAAAATAGAAGAAGTTCAAGATGATGGTCAATCTCCCTCGTTCTGGGGCTCCATGCAAGATCTCACCTCATGGGGCATCAATGATCATGAGGAAGGTGACATGCCTGCTCAAGACAGCGCATATCCAGGCCCATCTGAAGTTTGCCAATGACCATCTGGATGATCCAGAGGAGGAATGGGAGAAGGTCATGTGTTCTGATGAGAAAAAAATTGAGCTTTTTGGTCTAAACTCCACTCGCCGTGTTTGGAGGAAGAAGAAGGATGAGTACAACCTCAAGAACACCATCCCAACCATGAAGCATGGAGGTGGAAACATTATTTGGGGATGCTTTTCTGCAAAGGGGACAGGATGACTGCACCGTATTGAAGGGAGGATAGATGGAGCCATGTATCACAAGAACATGGCCAACAACCTCCTTCCCTCAGTAAGAGCATTGAAGATGGGTCATGGCTGGGTCTTCCAGCATGACAACGACCCGAAACACACAGCCAGGGCAACTAAGGCTCTGTTAGAAGAATCTTAAGGTCCTGGAGTGGCCTAGCCAGTCTCCAGACCTGAACCCAATAGAAAATCTTTGGAGGGAGCTGAAAGTCCATATTGCCCAGCAACAGCCCTGAAACCTGATCTTGAGAAGGTCTGTATGGAGAAGTGGGCCAAAATCCCTGCTGCAGTGTGTGCAAACCTGGTCAAGAACTACTGGAAACAATCTCTGTAAATGCAAACAAAGGTTTCTGTACCAAATATTAAGTTTTGCTTTTCTGATGTAGCAAATACTTATGTCATGTAATAAAATGCAAATGAATTATAAAAAAATCATACAATGTGATTTTCTGAATTTTTGTTTTAGATTCCGTCTCTCACAGTTGAAGTGTACCTATGAAAAAAATCACAGACCTCTACATGCTTTGTAAGTAGGAAAACCTGCAAAATCAGCAGTGTTTCAAATATTTGTTCTCCCCACTGTATTTAATGTTTGAACAATTAACCTAAAAGGCAACACCTGGGCAACAAGAAACATCTTTCAGTCACATGTTTCCAATACTTTTGCTCACTTGAAAAATGGGTGGGTTCAAACAATGTGTGGTATGTCCTGAGTTGTTTAACAATGTGAATACCTAGAAATTAAAGCTGAATTTCTGAACTCTTGTCTCATACTCATCTTTTGATCTTTTTGACCCAAATGTCTTCAGTGACCAACAAAAACAAAGGAATTTGCCTTGCCGTTCCAATACTTTTGGAGGAGACTGTATACACACACATATATAGACCACTGCAACCTTTTCTTTCCTTTCCAAATAAGTCAAAAAGGAAGGTTTTGAGTGAGGAACAGAAGGGTTAAAAGTAAGACCGCTGCAAATTGAACGCTTCTATTCCTCACTCAAAATTTCCTTTTCAAAATTTTTGGAAAGGAAAGGGAAATGTGCAGTGCTCTCTCCATTTTTAACAGAGATGTAAATATACATGCAGCTCAGTAAAGAATTAAGAGAGCACTCCAAATGTTACTTAAATCAGCATCTCTACATGTACAGTATGGCAGCCCTTACATTCCAATGGCTGTTAAATTCCAACACAGGTACACCTCATTTTATTTAATGATGGATGACTAAAACAGTCCAAGTAGTACCTGAAAGATAATTAGAATAAAAAAATAACTATTCAGCATGACAAAAAAGTTGAAAAGAAAAGCTTTAAGTGAGGAGGGTAAGGGTTCCATTCTGGCTTTACTTGTAGAGGGATACAGGGAGCGTCAGGTTACTTCTATCCTGAAAATTTCAAAGACGGCGGTTCATAAGAACAAGGTCAAGCAACAGACATTGGGGACAACAAAGCTACAGACTGACAGAGGGCGAAAATGACTGTCCATTGTCATGCAAAGCTAGAAAAAAGTGCCTCATCAATGAGAAGCAAAGAAGAGCCAGGCAGAAGTTTGCAAAAGACAATAAGGATAAGGTCATCTCTGACAAGCCACATTTTCAGGTTTGCCAAACACCTGGTCGTCTAATGGTTACATGGAAGACCCGGAGAGGCCTACAAGCCACAGTGTCTCGCACCCACTGTGAAATTTGGTGGAGGATCAGTGATGATCTAGAGATGCTTCAGGAAGGCTGGAATCAGGCAGTGTTGTCTTTGTGAAGGATGCATGAATCAAGCCAAGTACATGATTATGCTGAAAGAACACCTGCTTCATTCTGCTCTGACAATGTTCCCTAACTCTTGAGAATTTTTTTTTCCATCAGGAACATGCTCCATGCCACACAGCCAGGTCAATAAAGTTGTGGATGGAGGACCACCAGATCAAGACCCTGTCATGGCCAGCCCAATCTCCAGACCTTAACCCCATTGAAAACCTCTGGAATATAATCAAGAGGAAGATGGATGGTCACAAGCCATCAAACAAAGCCAAGCTATTTGAATTTTTGTGCCAGGAGTGGCATAAAGTCACCCAACAGCAATGTGACAGATTAATGGAGAGCATGCCAAGATGCATGAAAGCTGTGATTATAATTCAGGGTTATTCCACCAGATATTGATTTTGACCCAATGTTGTTTTCGACAAATAAATACACTAAATTACAATATTTCTATTTGGAATTTGGGAGTAACGTCAGACATTTTCATTTTACTCAAACACATACCTATGAGTAGTAAAACAAGAGAAACTGATCATTTTAAAGTAGTCTCTTAATTTCTTCCAGAGCTGTATATGCAGACACAAACATTATAAAACTTTGGTTAAAATAAAGCTACATCTTATTATCACATCATTAGATTGTTATTAAATGCGTTTCATTTGAATATCAACTTACATTTAGTGTTTTCAGGTGTGGGATTTTCAGATTTTTTATATTCAGTTACGTACTTCAGAATCATTGCCCAGATAACCACCAGGTGGCAGAACAAACCAGAATAAATGTACAGAATTGCCTAAGCCAGCACTTGCAGTACAGAAACACATCATAAAAGCATCCAATGAAAGCATCAGTCTAAAAGAAGCGACTATTTATTTCATATTTCAACTGGTTATCTACAGATCCTTCAAAGGGCACATGCACGACATCACTGCATGTTCCACCTCCAACGGTGCCTGAAGACCAGTTAAAAAGGGTCATCAGCCAGAACCGCCACTTGACAATGTTGGGCTCGATAACCTAACCTGGTATCTCCTGGGCCTAGTTTTATAAAGGTTGTCTGTCCGGTATTCTGCTATTGAATCAGTTAAGATGCAAAGAAATACGTTTAATTGGTTCTGTGTAGCTAACGCAGCAACAGCATGTACCGCCGGGGTTGTAGGTCTGATTACCACTTAAGGCCAGTCAGAAGGTCAGAACATGTGCACACACAACTTCCTCTTCTGGATAAAAGGACTTTTATGACAAAGGACTTTTAGGTAAATGCAGGATGTGAGTCTCCATTCAAGCCAATTATTTCTCTATTATATTTATTTGTATACATTGTATCCGAAACCAATAGGGAAAATCCAGATCACTCTGGAAAACCTGGTCCCTGATGGTGGGGCACCGTTCAGTCATTCATCTGGCCTTTCAGAAGTTAAACTGTTAACTCGCAACTGCTGCCCTTTACAATCAAGGGCCAACTAATGAAATGCTTATATGGTGGGGGGGGGAAATCGTGTTAAGAAACTAGAGACTGCAATCAAACTGGTTACGCACTGACCCTATAATAACAATTCAGGAAACAAGAATGGGATTAAAGAGATATTAAAAGATTTATTACAACATCTATTTATTAGACTTTATACATAACTTTTACAAGTTACAAGTATACTGCCAACACAATATCACACCCCTTTAAAGCAGTTAAGCAGAGGTAAAACAATTTACAAAACCTTTCATAAACTTAAGACCACCTAGTTTCAACTCAAGGTGAAACATATTTATTGTTACTTATTGGACTGAGACATTATTAAATATCAGTTTATTCTCTCAGAGAATTATTGAATCATGCAGAGAGCACATAACAGTGACAGTACAAAACACCTGTTAAAAAAGAGCAGTAGATGATTACTGAAGAAAAACAATGCATTTGCGTCTCATTAAACTACACAGTAGTAAGCCAATACATTTAAAGACAAAAGGCAATTTGAATTAAATTAATGGTGTGATTTGCAACCTACTATTATTTTGTAATTGTCACTATGCTTAAAAGCTGAATTAGTTCAATTTAAACATAGTACATCCTGAAATGGTCAGTAAGTTTGAGCGCAGCAGTATGATTCTATTTACATGTTTTGTTTTTACAGATTTTGTTCTAGGTAACACAAACAGAACCTTTCTTTTAGGCTGATGTCCAATGAAGTTTCCTCAAGTTGATCTATCATTACAACACATAAAAAAGGCTTCTTATTAAAACTTTAATGGATGGTTAAAACTACTCTTCAAAATATTTCCTAACATGGAAAGATCAAAGTGAGAGTAATGATGTCATTTACAAGGTCCTCAAATGCCCTACTCTTAACTCATGGATTAACTGTGGTTCATTCCACAACAGTGTTTATTCAAAGAAAAACATGAGAGCAATGGACAGTCACTTAGAAAGCGGAAACATTCAGAAGTATGATCTTTATAACAAGACACCATGTACCTGGAAACGCTCATTAAGGGATAATTCCTCCGAATAGACAGAAATCAACCTGTGTGATAAATAACATTAATGGCACATGGTTGAGTCAACATCAATATGCTTGTGTAATGGGAAATGTACTGCAATCGTACAATCACTGCTCCATGGAACAATCAGACTACAGATGGAATGTTGGTCAAAGAATACACAGAATTCTAACCAAGCTCCTCCTGAAGACATTTTTACAAGTGGAGGCAACTCTGAACATTCAAACCACATAATGCTACCGGCAGATGTAGCCACACTATTCACTCACAAAAAAAGTTATCAGTTAAAATCTGATTCAACCATTGACGTTTTGTAACAAGTATTTAAAACTACTGTACCCCTAAAAGCTGCCAATACATCTCATGTCAAACACTAAAAAGGTAAACCCTAATCTTTCTTCATGTGCAAAATGGAAAAGGCAAAAAAACAAGTGACTGTTCCTTCTGTCTTCTCATCGTGAGAGAAAGATAGTGCGCAAGGAATAAAAACAAATCCCAGTGAGCAAAAACACACTTTGGTAAAAGTCTCATTGAAAATGTACTGATTCAATCATTACAAGTTTATAGTTCACAGCAGTCCAACACAAAAAGGACCTGTGCACACAATCAATAAATTAAATGAATACAAACAGACTAGAACTAAAACAATTACATTGTCAAACCCATTTTGTAAAGTGCCTTCTCTTACACCTTTACCAGTTTCCCACAGACCATTTCAACAAGAACAAAGCATTTCAAGAGAATCTACAGAAACAAGGAGAGAATCAATGGACAGAGACAGTATAGTCCAAACTGAAGCTGAGTGAGTTCCTCTCCCCCTGCCGAGGCAGCAGTGGAAGTGGACCCGGTCCTGGGGCGCGCTGGGGGGCCATCAGCTTCCTGAGGGCATCGTCTGGGTGCTGGACAGGGCAGCTCCCCTCACAGGCCTGCCTCCGGCTGTGCTCCGGTCTGCAGTGGTGGGCGGGTGGGCAGGAGCCAGGGCAGCGGGGGTCATGGATGGGTTGACTCCATTGGAGGTACTCACGGAGCTGTGCTGGATGGCCTCGTTCTGAGGGCTGCCCGGGACCGACATCTCCTCACAGCTGTCCTCCTTCTCAGACGCTGCGCAAACACACCCACATCTAAATAAGCTTACTATGGCTTTGTTCGATGATCAGTTGTTCTACAGTGCAATCAATGTAACCATTCAACCACCAAACAGCCAAGTCCACAGTGCGTTTATTACGTTATGCTAATGTTCCTAAACAGGATCAGGAGTCAAGTCCACCAGCCAGTCTGTTAACCACTGATATGTTATTATCCAAGGCCTATTCTGCAAATACCTCCTGCTTCTTTCTGCCTTTAATTAAAGTTAAGTTACAATGTCAATTTAAACCAACATCATAAGGGGGCAGTACATTGCGGGGCACTGTTTCCCATTCCTGAATGCCTTCTCGTTTGGGTTTCTGCTACCTTGCCAACTACTGCAGCGACAGATGATTACAGCACCTGATTTTAATGATGCTCACACTGGAGAGTATGAAAGACTTGGAGTCGAAATGCCACCAGCTGTTAGGCAGTTGCATTGAATTAATTGGATGCTGATGAAAAAAAAAAAAAAAACTCTCATGCTCTGACTCATAAAGGAATGAGGAGGACCAGGATGATAATTAATATAGCAAATTATATCAAGTCAGTTGAAATGGCACTAGGTAATTAATGATTGGGCTTGGTATTTGAGAATGTGAGATATAGATTCCATAATACCAGAAGCTGCAATAAAAGGCTATTTAAGGGGCCCTCAGTGTGCGGGTACCCTGCCTTCAGATAGACTGGATGTTGATCAAGTGATTTAGTGCAAGTGAATGTCAAAGCATCGTAAATCACTCTGCCATTTCTCACGGCATAAGGTCGATCCCAGAGTAAATCAGCCTGGGCTTTTTGTTTTCATATTCCAATGCGTATTATTACTCCTAATGGCATTAAGCACAGGAGCAGAAGGCAAGAGCGGTCTGCTGATATATTATCATAACCAGCTTTACTGGTTCCCCAAAGCAGCCTTCCACATTTTCCCTCTGAATATCTGATGTGGTTTTCATAAGCAGATGAACAGTTTGGTGTGCCAAGAGGAAGCATGGCCTGGCTTGTTTGTAGGGCAGCCTGGGTAATTTCCACCCACCTGCTGTAGCTTTGTGCCTGGATCTGTGCCTGTGCTGGAGGAAACATAAGCAGACAGAGCTGAAGGATGAAATGTTACCAGATAGGGCTGAAGGATGAAACGTGTTACCAGACAGGGCGGAAGGATGAAACGTGTTACCAGACAGGGCGGAAGGA